>JAQFYE010003637.1:0-14838 GCA_034694305.1 Protaphorura glebata
AAGCTAATGTATCAATTGTACTAATTTCCCTACTTCGCTCAATGTAATCTACCTACTGCAGTCAATGGAATCGCGTTACTGAAAGGCGAGTCAATTTTTACACCGTCTACACTAATATGAATAGGTGCATCTGAACTAGGCGCAATACGCCAAAGGAAGTAACGCCTCACTTTGACTACACTAAAAATGTGATACTTCATAATGCAGTAAAATATACAACTGCAGATGCAATAATCTCATTTTTTAATGCCGATGCACAATTTTTTTACTTTAGGCAGCGTAAATATTTCTAACTGTGCATATGGTACCAGGGATCGCGTTATGTAAAAGGGGGTAAATACTTATTGCGTGCATTTTCTATTATCGTGTGGTTTTCATTTTTTTTGGGAGTGATACGAGACGAGGTGGACCATTGTCAGCGCAAATTATTATTCCCCATTAATTTGGCTACAAAATATATTTTTTCCAATATTCCAATACGCGTGGTTTGAAAATAATACTCGTTTGTTTGAACGCGGCTCCAAGGGGGTAAATACTTAATGCACTCACTGTAACTGGTCGTATTATAAGCTGAGAAACCATACAACTCTATAACTGACATGTTTCTGCAAAATCCTTATCACTAATTGTTGAATTCCGCGAACTATGAAAGAACTCAGTTGTCAATTAAATTGAATTTGTGTAGTTTATTTCATAAGATAGTAAAGAAGATGGTATAATAAATTTCCAATGCGAAATTGTTTCTAAAGCATCCTTTTCACCTTGTAAATCGCTTGTTCAATTCCGTACCATTAGAATTAATTTGTTTAAGTTAATAAAGGTTCGAGCCCCACGGTAGAAAAACTGTTAGGTGCGTTTTCTGTCTTACGTTGTATATAGTTAGGTTTCACATAATTAATGTCTATAATTGTTTGAATTGATCAATTCATAACGACGTAGTATTGTCCTGTTACACACTTTAGAAGTAAAAATAGGTGGGAAATATACGGCGTCTAGTTTTCCGTTCACATCAATCTTAACTTTTAAAATGGAAATGACTAACAGGGTGGTGTCATGTAATATAATGTGTTGCCATGCAATGTACTGGCTATTCAGAAGAATGTGAAAATAAAATAAAAATTATTCGACAAGAACGGAAGACCTATATAATTTATTTGCGGATGAATATCATAATTTATACTAATTTAACTATTATTTAATTATTAATTTAATTTAATTAATAATTATAACTTCTCTATGATTTTGCGACAATTTAAGATTTCTAATCTCAGATACTTTAGTGTAAAATCATTGACTCCCTGCTGTTATTAACTTTTATACACTTGACATGTATCGAAGGGATGGATTATGAATTCTACACAATACAATTTTTCTAAGAAAATTTATTTTTGGAGTCAACGACTCAGGTCTGGTTTCAATTTGTACGAACGCAGGTACGATGTATTTGTGTAGTTGTTCCTGAATTTTTTGGAAATAAATGCCGTCACTTCGTCGACACGGAAATGACCAAAATTATTTGAATGTTTCTCACCGACACAGAAACCATAGGTTGACGACAGCGGAAGGTTCAGTGGTCGTGGGTTCGTTCATTTCGGCAAGTTAAACACACCGCACATTTTATAATAGTTTTCTGCATAATAATTACGCGCGCACTACATTTTAACAAATCACGAATTGTTTACGTAATTTATTAGGACCTAACTTTTATTTAATTTGCTCATTTGAAAACTAGCGCATCAAGGAACGCCGACAAAATAAAAAATTACACAGGGACCCAAACCAATTCAAGCTTCTCAGAAGATAAAACTACAGATAGTGCAGTTGTACACTGTCGGTGGAATTTCAAACGGATTCTTTGAAGTCTAAAATTATTGTTACCAACGGGCGAGCCAACTAATTCGCAAGGAAGATCCTTTAGGAAAGTTGAAGGAAATAAAAATGAGGTATGATTTCTTTGCACATTTTATTGTACATATTTCAAATCACATTATTCAATGAATTTTTGACAAAATCACGTCATACGTACACGCTGTCAATGTAGATATAAATTACATAAAGCAACACAATAAAGTCCAAGTGAAATATAAAATGCCACTTGAGCACTTGACCATGTGTAATTCACTTGAGTATTGACTAATTAATGAACAAACAGACAAAAATTAAGAACATCATGATATGTTTTATTATCACGAAGCTCACCAGATATGCGACCAACCGACTTGGGACACGGAGATTGGATGCTGAGCCCCAATGTGGAGTTGCGCGTTGTACTAAAACGGCTTGCTGTAAATAGTTCAGTTTCGAAATCTGGCCATCAAATTTCAGACTTGGGGAATTCAGGTGTCTTAATGACAACAGGATCGGTTCGAATCGACATGGAGAATCAAAGTGACCAGAATAGAATGGCACTACAGAAGAATCATTTAAGGAATCATGCCACGAAGGGCTACAAATGTATGTTCTGTCCTCTATCCTGTATTAGATAAGAGAATTTGAAAAGGCACATGAGGGTGCACACCGGTGAGAAACCGTACAAATGTCCAAATTGTGCAAAATCGTTTGCAGATTCGTGGACTATGAAAAGACACGTAGTGACCCACTCTGAGGAAAGACCCTACACATGTTCTATTTGTAAGAAACATGCACTTACACACAAAGAAGGAGGGAAAATTATACAAACCTCTGCCTTGCTCAAAAACACTTAATCAATCAGATCATTTAAAGAGACACTTGAGGATTCACAACAATGATAAATCTGATTTATACCCCATATCTGTCTCAGACTTACGGACTATGAAAAAACCTGCATTCTCTCACACTGAAGAGAAACCACAATCATTTAGAACCCTCACAGATTTAGAAACTCACAAAATAATTCACACAAAAGTGAAAGCGTTTCGTTGTGAAACTTATTCAAAATCATTTGCGGACACTTCTACTTTCAAACGACATATTCTAACTCATACAAGCGAGAATATTTTTCATTGTCCAAATTGTCCAAAGAATTTTTTTTATTTTAGCAGTTATAAAAAACATGTAGGAACTCATGAGCCGAAAATAAAGTATACATGTCTATACTGTTTAAAAGCATTCAAACGCTCCCCCCATTTAGAGAATCATGTAAGAATTCATACAGGAGAAAAACCATTTTGTTGTTCTAATTGTCCCAAATCATTTTCTGACCCATCGATTTTGAGGCGGCATGTTTTGATTCATACAAGGGAGAATTCTCAGCAATTGGAATAGTCTCGAACAACAGAAGAACCTAGTAAGGGTTTTTAGTTACGAAAACATAAGGAAATGTTTTTTTTTATTGTGGTATTTTAAAACTACGTGTATCCTGTACTGTGTCGCAGATATTTTTGAGTGGCTCTACCCAATAAATTAACCACGCTTGTCATTTGTAGTTATAATCGTCGTTCTTGTTAAATATGTTATTTGCTTATCTAATCTATTGTGTCTATAGTTGACAAAAATTAATATTAAACTTCTCCTACTTTGCATATTTAGAAAATTCCTATCTCCTACTTAGAATTACATTAATTCATTATGGTACAACTAAATTTATGGAATATTGAGAGATGTTAAGAAATAAATGTGTTGTTCTGTGAAAAGTTTCACAATCAATCCCAATGTAGCATTGCGTAAATGCTACATGTATCTTCTTGTCTTTACACTGCGACAATGACGAGCGTCCGACGCCTCGGACTGACAGTGTTTTGTCCAATTGTGTTGGGCAGACGCCTTCCACTCCCGGAAAGTCTTAACTTTTAAGTGTAGTTTTTGAAAGGTTTAGAGAAATCACACACAACAAAACTTCACTGACAAGTTGAATTGAATTGAAAAGAAAACTAAAAATGAAATCTACAATTATGTGTGCAGTCCATACACTTTAAACTTACGACTTTAACATATATGATTTTGAGCTTGGGTCGAAAAGTACGCGGTGTAAATAGTGAACTGAAGCCCATTTTGAGTATAACTTTGGGAATTAATTCTTCTTGAATCATTAGATCCTAAGGCATGCCGTCGAGGAATTATGAACGGCCTGAATATTTACTACATTGTACATTGAAATTCTTGGCCAGAATAAAACAAATCGACTAACTAATGATTCCAAAGGTCAGCGCACGTTTGATGACCACAATGGAAAAGTCCACCTAAGACAGACTGGTAATTTCAGCCCATATTTTGATAAAGGTGATCTTAGGAGGGTTTAAAGGTTATTGAAAGAAAATTTCATATATATAAGGTATGAGACGTTGCACACTGAATCCCTCCATCGTCATTTTCAATTGTATCAGATAAAAAATGTGCGAGCATGTGGTTTCATTTCTCCGAATTCCCCATGCCCGAAACTAAATCCATTTTTACAGAAGCAACCCTTTAATTTATGTATTTGTGTCTTCCTTTTCTTCCGACCTTTGTTCGTGGAAGACAAAATAAAAATATATCTCTTGTATTTGACTGAACCGTTGACTGAATTCAAACCAGTACACGGACTGAATTACATCAATGAACACGCATCTAAATAACCAAGATATTTGATATTTGGGTTTCAAACTAAGTGGAAAAGTTTGATTTGTTCATGGAAATAGTAAAAACCATTTTGCAAGTTTGAATTTTTGGAACCATTGATTTTCGGTCACAATTCATCAAGACACTGCAGACTGCAATACTAATGTAGTCACACTGCACGCATTTGAATGGTTTCTCTCTTGTGTGAGTATTCAGGAGAGAAGTCATTCAAATGCGGGTTGTGTGACTACGCGTCTACATTCAGAGTCAATTTTAGGGGAAATAATTTGCGGTGGTAGTTTGGCTTTAAGCATATCAGCGCTAACACAGAGGAGAATTCATGAGTGCACCGCTTGTATTAATTGCATTTTGACTAGTTGAACTTCATACAACGAGGACGCAAGAAATCAACTAGCAGTGATTGATAAGTACATATATTTTATTTGCTAGGTGATAAATTAATTAATGTAGACACATCATTTTGTAAATAATTGTAGGTGAAAAAAATATGTAGGTAGAGAATTGATTTTAGCTTTCATTATTCGATCACACTATTTATTTGTGAACATAAGTAGGTTGTCAGTGTTCTTTTCTTGTTTGTTATTTCATTTTCTTGTTATGATAATATAAATACTTAGAATATATATACAATTCCAACCTGACTGTAACATAATTTCATGTAACTACGCCAAAATAGAATCACACAATGGTGCGCTTTCTCTGGGACGCCCTGTACAAAAGCATTTCTCACCACAGCGCACAGCTTTCACAATAGAGGTTTTCACTGTAGTGAAGTTCAATAACATTGACTTCACTATTAATTAGAATTGGACGACTATTGATGACTGACTGGCTGAGCATTTAATGTAAAAATTGGCATGAAAAAAAGGAGTCTGCAACCG
Organism: Protaphorura glebata; assembly: GCA_034694305.1. Lineage (NCBI taxonomy): Eukaryota > Metazoa > Arthropoda > Collembola > Poduromorpha > Onychiuridae > Protaphorura > Protaphorura glebata. The sequence continues at coordinate 5,421 of JAQFYE010003637.1, forward strand.
CATTTTGGCACAAACGGGCCCAAAATGTTTTCTTTTGGCAAATCCGCCGACGGAATCTTTTGGTTGCAATTTTTAAAATTTTGTTTGACCGATTTGGAGAATGTCGACTTTTTGCTTCCAGTGCAATTTATTGAAAAAATCAGATCTTTTCCTCCAAATGCCTTGCCACGCCTATTGCCGTTCCCTTCTAACTTTCACGTTTCGTGTGCTCTGCTAACCCAGGAACAGGGGTACGGAATTTAATTCTAATAAATAATTATTTACTCTCAAAATATGAGATATAAATGGCAATGGCAAATAATCGAACGAGTAATTTTCATATTCTACAATTCTGTAGATTTTCATTAACGTTCTGATGAGTATGTTACATCTTGCATTTTCTTAGAATTTAAGGATATAGATCGTGTCAGGTATGTGAAGGAAGTTTTGTTTTTACAATACAGGTGTTCTTGGAAAGGATCAAACACACTCAGGTATGGTTTCAATTCCTCCGAACGAACGCAGGTGTTTTGTATTTGTGTATTCGTTTCTCGGGTTTCTAAAAATAAGTACCGTCACTGAGTCGACACAGAAATTAAATGAAATGACTATAAAATTATTCCTCTACCCCAATTACAGACGACTTCCGTCTGCTATGCACACCTTGTCGACGCCAACTTATCCATCACACGGAGTTCACATTAGTTTTTACCCAACTTACTCATTTGAAAACCAAACTACCAAGAGAAAAGAACGTAAAACTGAACATTGAAATATAACTCTAAAGAAAATAAAATCCAGACTTGTGTATAGAAAAAAATATATGGCTATAGTTACGGGTACATATGATGGAATTTGGTGGCCGAAAATTTCAAACATAGATACATTGACGAATATTATTCTGTTAAATCCACTCCACTGTTAAAATTGCACCGTTAGAACAAGTTTCCCTGTTCTGTAGTTTTCACCTCCCTATTTCCTCACAGAGTGATATTTCGAATCCCAAACGGTAACTGACGATGAGCAACACTTGCGCTGAAAATGTATATGAATATTTTTCAATTTTATTTATAACAGATAGTTGTTAGTTCTAATCACCAGAGTCGTCCAACCGTACGTTTGCACCCATTTCTTCATTACGGCGTCTCAACAGTATAATTTTTGGTTATTATACTGAACTGTTTGGGCTATGGAACTTTACGACATTAATAAAAAATTCTCTGACTCTGACTCTGATTTCCCTCGTGCCGCCCTTTCGGAGCTAGCTAGTCACACAGATCGAACGCTAGAATTAGGGAAATGATGCGGTATGTAATGGAGTAATGGGTGCAAGCAATCTTTTTAAACAATAACATTCTCCATTCAAAACCATCAAAAAATAAATTCCTTAGTTGTTGATAGTGGGATTCTCCATTTGATCCTAAAGTAAAACTTTTTCATAATTGAATTAGAATTCAACTGATCGAGGAGTGACAATAATATCAGCTGCGGATTCAATCCGAAATGACTGGAAGCTCGGAGTTTATGTTCACTTGAGAGTAGTCCTCACAAGACTTGACTTGCAACAAAGAAGATTAGACGGGAGCGAAATCAACAACGGCGAACAATGCGTTGGTGGATTAAAGAAGATTAAGCCGGTAAAGCCAAAAACGGAAGAGAATCTCAACTGCACATTTTGTTCAATGTCATTCAACTGACCCAGTGATTTGACTACACATATGAGAACACACACGGGGGAACAACAGTACAATTGCCCACTATGTGACAAATCATTCCCTCGAGCTTGGAATATGGGTGAGCACATCAGATTACACACAGGAGAAAAACCATTTAAATGTGAAACTTGTGTAAAATCATTTTCTGAGCTCGGCAGTTTGACTGTGCATATTAGATCACACACAGGCGAAAGCCATTCAAATGTGAAATTTGTTTGAAACAATTCTCAACATCCAGCCAATTAACTGAACATATTAGAACCCACACTAATGAGAAACCGTACAGATGCGCGGATTGTTCTAAATCGTTCTCTCTATCATCACATTTAAGTAGACATATACGAACTCACACGCGGGAGAAGCCGTATACATCCAAGGTTCGTACGAAATCATTGCCGCAGAGCGTCAAATTAACTAAACATATTAGAACTCACACAAAAGAGAAAATTTAGGAGCACCCTATTTGTGCATAATCATATGTTCTTATTCTACAGTGTATTAGACATGAAGGTTGTCGTACCGTGGAAAAACCTCTTAAATGTAAATTAGTAAATTTTGTGATTTGGGTGCGTCAGATTTCAAGGTAGAGGAACGAACCATTCTTAAAGGTCAGGAATATAATTTACGAGATCCACCAATTTAACTGAACCGTATTATCGTGCAGCGGGGAATTCATACAACTGACTTGTTTCTGCAAAATAGTTTACATAATTGTTGAGTTCCAAGAAACAAATAAGATTTCAGTGGTCAATTAATCTGAGATTGTAAAAGTTTATAAATAGCAAAAGGAGCCAATCAAATTTCCTGTACGGTTTGACCCAAATTATTTGTAAAGCATCTCTTTCTCGTTATCGTGAGAAGTTTAGCGTATAATTTGAAGAGCAATTAGAATTTACTTGTTCTACATCGCAAAGGATTTTGGACGCATGCTAGCACGAATTCTAGACTGATATTCAGAGTTAATATCTGTAGAGTCAGGTCTTACACAATTACGCCGGATTTAGAGTACTTTTCTCCTTTTTTCTTCTCTTCAACTTAACACAGGTTGTAATGGTTGGTACTCGAATATTTTCTCTTACTTGCTCATTGTTTACCTCGTAAGAATAATGTTAATTTTGAAGAGAAGAGAAAAGCTGTAGAGTAGGGTAGGGTGGGCTAATACACCCCACCGTATATCGAGTGTGCTAATTAGCCCCACCTCTTAACTACATGAGTATGTGACTTTCAAAGCACGCTCACAAACGGAGTGGGACTAATTAGCACACCTTCCTGACAAATGGAAACGCGAACAAAACAGAAAGTGTGCTAATTAGCTCCTATATCTGGGTACATTATTCTCCCTGGGGCGGGCTAACGGTGAGCAGCTGTGCTAATACGCCCCACCCGCTTAACTACGCGAGCATGGGAGCCTCAAGGCACGCTGACATATGGCGGATGGGGCTAATTAGCACACTTGTCCATAGTGGGGCGTATTAGTCCACCCTGCCCTACTCTAAATTCGACGTCAGTAATTTATAAATTTATATCTAATTAGTTATGCATATAATTAAAGTATTTTTTCAAAGCTTTAGAATTTATGCTAACCTTGTAATAAATAATTGCCGTTAAGTTTAAATAAGTTGTACGGTATAAAGTTATATTCGTGATGGAAAAATAAATGAGCGATGCATGAAGGCACTTTCCCGAAGACAAATCCGATTTGATTCTGCGATTAGCCCGAATATAGAATCACGAGTTTGCTATGAGTTGGGAGGTCCAATCTTTTGCCTACTTCAAAAATTTCGATTAAAATTAGACAAGCCTGCCTTAAGTGTGAATAGAAGCGATACGTCTTAAACCAATTGGTAAGGAAGCGCAGCGCAGTCCCTGACGGCCAATGCTCCGAATAGTTTTTTGTACGACGGCTTTTTAGTTTGCAACTATTTTATTATATTCTATTGTAGGGTAGGGTGGTCTAATTTTGACCACTTTTATGGGATGGCTTATGCACGCGTCCGAAAAACTAAACTTGACATTGATTGAACTTTGAATCCATAGGTGTGCATCTGGGAACGGAACAAAATGATTTCCAAATTTTTCTGTTTCAGTTTCCAATGGCAACGGTCAACAATATACAACACGTTAAAAAACTCTCAAAAACGAAGCCGTGTCCCAAAAATGACCACCACGTGACCCAATTTTGACCACCCTTTTTTTCTATGTGCCAATTTTGACCACAAGTCAGTGTCCCAATTTTGACCATCATATGTTGAGATGGTGGTCATTATTGGGAGACGCGCAGACAAAGCATTGTTTAGCATGGGCGCCCCGGCTAAAATTAGGACACTTTCCTCCGGCTAATTTTGGGACACGGTTTGGTTTTTCCGGATTGGTCTAGTTTATCTGAAATTGTTGACAAATTTTGAAAATCTCATGGAAAGGGAAAATATTTTTGAGTTCAGAGTCGCATACGTGCGAATGAAAATTCAGGAATAATTGTAATTTCTTGCTTTTCTCCATCCACACCATGAGTCATCCCGCACTTCACTTTTCCATTCCCGCAAAGTGCCACAATAATTTTGTTCCCAATTTTGAAGGTTCCGAATTTTTAAAAATATTTATCGAGGATTCGGGTGAATTGCAACTATCGCAGAGGAAAGCAGAACTTACTTCCCTAATTTATGTCAAATTCATATTTTTGAATACGAACTTCAGTGTGCGCCATTCACGAATTAGAAAGTGGCCTTTATTTGCACACCGGTCAAAATTAGACCAGTCTACCCTACAAGTTATTAGTGTGAATGATCTGTTGACTGTACAAATTCAGTTCTTGTTCACAACAGTTTATTCTGAAAAGATTGACCAAATAAAATAAGCCTTTATCTGTCTATCTATCTAAATTATCTGTTTATCATATATTATATTTCTTTACTCTCTTTGTTTGGCTTCAAGCCGGGTCCGAATGTTGACAACAGCGTAAGCTGAAATTCTTGATCGCAATAAGCGAAATTAACTAACTTTAGTTGGAATTACCATCGGCATTGGACTCTGTACACAGTACACGCCCGCACTTGTATGTGCGATGGCGATGATGATTCTCGATTATGCTGTCTATACTTAGTTATAACCAAGAAGGCTGGACTGTGTAGCTAATTTATTTAAAAGGAGTCGCGGTAAGTCGATGTAAACAACAATAACAAACTCTGGTCACAAAACAGTCATTTTGTGACCAATGTAATCAGATGCAATTTGATTCCGGTTACCACGGGAGATGAGAGGTGGATTTGGGGCACCGACTTAACGCGACTCCTACTGGAACGAATCAGCTTGTTTATTCTTCTTGGTTATAACGGTGTTTATGTTAACGGTACGCGTCATAAATACTAGATTTTAATTTCATTACCTCCAAAATGGCGTGTATACAAAGAAATAATTTTAAATCTCAAAAAGTAGTGATTTTGCCTAAAATTTGTTTGGCGAGGTCACCTGCAGAATACAATCGTTACCTGGCCTTGCTCATACCTAGCTGCAACATGATTATTTTACTAATGTTTTACAGGATGTCTGTAACATAGTACTTATTTTGAAGTAAATGCGCATGCGCAATATGTATATTTATACAAATGCAGTATATTTTTAGTCCTTTATGAACTAAGCAGATGAGTCTCCAGTACTCCAGTGTCCAGTCCCTTCACTTCTCAGTTTCTAAACTCAGTGTGAACAAAAAGTATCAAGACAGTTGAATTTTCAGTTTCGGTCATCGGTTTCAGTGTGTGTTCTTGGAATTGAAAGTTAAATTATCAAAAAATACAAAATGGATTCGGACTGGCAACATTCCTGCATAACAATTCAAGATGCTACTTCATATTTGCTAAAATCAAAGAAATTCACGGATGTGACTTTTGTGGTTGGGGATGAAAAATAAGTAATTGAAGCTCACAAATTGATTCTGATGGCGAGATCCCCGGTTTTTGAGGCAATGTTTGAACGTTGGGAGACTGGTCAAAACTGCCGAATAAAAGTTCCTGAAATCTCTGAAAAGTCTTTTCAAATGTTCCTCCAGGTAAGAATATGGGTTTCCGGTGAATAGTCTTGAGATTGTATAATAATGATTTCTTTATTTTATTTTAAATCCGACAAACAGTCTCAGTACAATCCCACTTTGCCGTCCACAAAAAACATTGTGTAAAGAATCATACATGAGTCCATGGTGCGTTAGTGCTAAATTGTTTAGACGTACAACACCACGCGAGATCGTTTGAATCTGAAAGGAACTGTTCTATCATATCTTGTTGTCAAAATTTAAGGGAAATAATAATTTTACATTTGCATGCTTCTCTGGATGCCCTGTCATGATCCATGACCATCGATTTCAGTAGGGACTGACGTCAACCCAGCCCCCTTATATCATACCTGAAATGTTGCTCTAAAATTAAGACTAAGGCTTAATAAATGTTCGTCTTCGTTTCTACCCGGAATTCTGTGATATTTTTTAATTTGACCATAATAATATACTTTGTGTTATGGTTTAATGAGTTAATCACTACGAACAAAATTAAACTAATTTTACTAATCCAAATTTACCGCAGTTTCTCTACGGGAAGGAGTTTATTGTGACCGGAAATGAAGCGGCGGAAGTTCTTTATTTGGCTCACAAATACGACACAAAGGAATTGGCATCAAAATGCTCCGATCTCTTAAAATCTGCCATGAACATCACAAATGTTGTTCACATTCATCAAGTTGCAACGAGATTGGAACAGAAAGGTCTGCAAACCCAAGCTATGGAATTTATTTTAAAGTAACAATACTCATTTTCAACTGTGATGAATTGCTCGTGTTAATTAATATGGTTTTTCTAATTTTGAAGGAACGGAAAGCAAGTGGTTGAAGATATTGGGTTTTGAGAAATGGATTTGGACACATTTCGTTCTATTTTGCAAAATGATAAGTTAGCGGCGGACGAACTCTCAATATTCCATGCTGCCATGAGGTTCGTTATTCATTGGTTTCGGAAGTCCATTCTCACATACATTTTCTTCAAAATTTTTAATCATTACATACTGATAACGATTCTAACATTTGACAGCATGGAATGTTTTTAGCAGTGGTTTCCCAAATTCCCATACTTGAGGTTGAGGTCTATGGTTACATTTAATGACCAAAATATTATTTTCACAGGTGGGCAGAAAACAAGTGCGGTGTGCAGAATATGCCACGCACAATCGGAAACAAACGGATGGTTTTGAAGGAATTGGTCCATTTAATTCGGTTCCCTACAATGAGTTCACAAGAATTTACGGATGAAGTCGTTACAAAATACAAGGGGATTCTAACTGACAGTGAAACAATTGGGATCTACGTGCACATCACCGCTGGTTCACAAGTTCAGTTAGTCAAATTGGAAATACAATATAAATATAAATCCCTAGGTGGTCAGAAACTAGAAACTCTAAATCAATTTTGTAAATATCGTCAGGTCCGGAGTTCCAAAGCTTCCATTCAGCAAGACTAAAAGAGTGTCTTCAACCAACGCTGTCAACCCTTTCAAGAATTCCGGACGCTATGGAGAAACTTGCCGTCATTATTCATTCCCAGGATTCCCAGTGATGTGTCAGACAACACTTCGGTGATTCACTTCTATTATATCTAATCAAACGCGACATGCCATCATCTCATGTTGAGAGTTTCAGATGCATATTAATGCTCAAATTCTGGTTTCAGATTTACAACGAGCTGGAATATTCGTGTAACAGCGATCGAATTGTTCGAGAAACCTGCCGAAATCCCGCAGTTCTCGATTTCTGTTTACCCGTCTAACGAACCAATGATCACAACCCTTACGAATCTTCGACCCAACTCTTCAACCGTATTTGACTTGAATAATGGTGGGATTGATGTTCCCAAGGATGTGCCCTACCAAGTCAAAGTTGAGTGCGGTGTAAGTGGTCCCACAGTTATGATTTTGATTTTGAGTACTAATAAATATTTTGAATACATATTCAAGGAGCTTTACTAATCTTTTAATTCAGGGTGAACAGATTACTCTCGGGAATAGTTGGGAGACAAGGCATCTAGACAGTTCTATGCAAGTGCAATGTGGGAAGAAATCCATCACCTTCTCATTCTCCGCAGCATATGGAAGTTGTTACAATAAATCCGTCGGAGAATGTATTTGTTATGGGCAAATCAAAGCAATACACTTCATAATTAATGATTAACACCTTCAACCTTTTTCTCGTCTGAGCTATAATGTAAATTTCGTACATAACATTTCCAGTCTAACGTCTTAAGAAAATTGTACGATTTCTTTTTCATCCAGGTAGAACTAATTAATGTACCAGAGTATAGAGAGAAATATGAACTCGATTTCTTATTTGAGAAATTAAATTTTTTGCACCGCTGTATGCCTTAAACGTGAGAAAAATCTTGCCATAACGGGTAGGCATAAATAAAAAGAAATCCGGTGTCAAAGACTATTTTGAATTATTTTGCTGGTTGTCTCGTGAATGTCCACACTTTGGTTTGGTAATGAGTGAAAATCCAAGGCAAATTGCAGTACTGGCAAAGAAAACCGAACGACACTTGTCACATTTCTCCTTTTGATGAATGAGTAGGAGTCTGGCTAAGCTTATATGACAAGTTCCATACATCAATATATTGAAATATCGGTTATCTTTGCCAGGTTTAACTAAAGTTAAAGCTAGTGTTTGGTATAAAAGGCGAGCGGATATTCCAATTCCCTAATGAATTTTTTGTAAGTGCGAGAATTCGGTAATTTTGTTTCCTCCTTATTTTTTTTTTGACAACTTCTGCTTAATATGACTTTAATCGTCTAACTAGTATATTGTAAAATATTCAACGGAACTGTTTGAATATGTTAATTACTCAATGTCACTAGAGAGTTAACTATAAAATATGGTCTGAAGAACAAAGTTTTCAGAAATGTATTTCTCCATCTTGTTAAATAAATAGTAATCCTCGACCAAAGAAAGATAACCAAGTAAAGCTAGATCGCTATTACACACCCCATGTGTAAAATCTTCCATTTTATGAATTACTACGTCTACCGGGTGGGTCAAAATTAGTATTATCGCCTTTGAGAAATCATAGATCATAGTTCACGGAGTTCTCCTTAATATGACGAAGAATCTCTGTACAATGTCCAGCCACCTCTCTATTTCCTCTCCCAGAGGTTTCAGACTTAAATTTTACGCAATGCGCAGAGGGATTACTATAATGTCAATTCCAATTAATAATTGTTTACTCTCACATACAAATCAATAATCGCAAAGGGAAGACAAACTGACGAATGTGCACTAAGGATTCATTTTCATATTAGGCAATATGATGGTACTGTATGCCTTGTATATTAGAATTTAGGCATGGAATGTGTCAGGTGATGGGATGAATATTTTAAAATACAAGTCTTAGAAAATGTATTCTGGGAGTAAGCACACAGGTCCGTTTCTCAATCCGTTTGAAAGAAGGTGCGGTGTACTTTTGTATTGTTTCTCGGTTGTCTCGAAATAAGTTCCGTCACAGCGTCCACACACAAAGTACCCTAAAATTATTTCGGTCGACCTCAACTGCAAAGATAAACGTCCGTCTGGCAAGCAGAAGGTTCATTGGTTCTGAATTCATTGTGTCGTGAGCAAGCTAAACGACCTACCACATGTTTTAGTAATATTATCCACCACAAAACAACTCACCAATTGTTCGCATTAATTTTTACACAACTTACT
>JAQFYE010003638.1:0-14834 GCA_034694305.1 Protaphorura glebata
TAGGGATTAGAATTTTTCAAAAGGAATGAGTTAAAGGGAGATATATCGTGAAACAGGCGGTTAAGAAAGAAGCACATATTTTGTTCTGATCACGACTGACAATATTAGCTTGGCATTCAAGAAAATTGTATCAACAAGCTCACCAGCCCAATACAGCCGGCTGAAACTAGGTAGATTTTTGGCACTCAACATTTTTGGCACACGACAAATCTGAGTGGCAAGACGATAAGACGAAGTCGTAAGGGTGAGGTAAAGAAGTAAAAAGAACAGATTTGAGTCGAAGACTCATCAACATAACATCATCCAGCTTCTTTTCTATGTTCACCTTTTCAACCTCATTGCATTTCGTATTTCGTACTTCCACCCGTCGTTCTGCGGAAAAAATTAAGAGGTTCCAATCGGTAGTCGTGTTCGAGATCTGCTACCCCATTGTGTTCTATTTTTCTATTCTCTTCCGTCGTTTTAAAAGTGAAGTGTGAAACTCTCAGGAAGGAAGTTGCCTTGTCAGATTTTTAATACGATGACGAGGTGACTCTGTACTACTGTGAAACTGAAATTTTTGTACAGTTTTTTTTTAAAAAAGCATTTTAGTCAGGCTATTGATTGTTGAGTTTTTTCTACCATGTGTGGAGGGTGTTTTTCCTTACCGGATCCAATCCGTATCCCGTTGGATTTGAATAGCCAATCCGATGCCAGAAAAGTAATTGATTATTTATAATTCGTACTTACAGAAACATCGCGTGATTGTGATTGTATGAAATATGGAGTAAGAATAAACCAATATCGACAACTCCTATATTTTTCGACGAGATACATTGTGAGAATTCCTAATGCGAATTTCAAAACTCAACACAGGGAAAAAGATTAGTGACATAGACATGAACGTCGGAACAAATGACTCATGTCTTGTCTCCAGTGTTTTAAAAATTGACTGAGAATTCTGTTGGACTTTTCTGTTTGAAATTTTTGTCCCATGATTTATCACTGCGGAAGATACGATTTTCTATTTTTTTTATGTGGCGAATTTGGATTTCTAAACTACACACACTGAGGAATAGCGTCATTAATATTTTTTCCTAGACACACGGGATGAAGGGTGTTCTATTCATTAGCTTCGTGACTGAACTACATTCTTATTCATTTCATTATAAAGAATTTATTATAAGTTTTTGTCCATACCATTCAGGAAATTGAGATATTCGATTTTGTTAATTACGAAAGAAGTTCCATGAATAATGCATTCATTTCATTTTAGTAAGAAACCAATCAACCGAAGAAATCTCCCGTCTCTGGAGATGTGATTCGGTGTGAGAACAGAATTCAGTCTTTGTTTCTTTAATTGATACGTATTTCCGTCAATTTTTTTTGTATTTTCACATAATTTGTGAATTGTAGTAATATTCGGATCGGATGCCTTTAAATATTGCGAACACATATTTACTTTATTTTATTAGCTTTCTGGGCGGGTCCCGTTCTAATTTAGCGGTTTGGAATTGTTTTGCACTTCTTTTACACCGAAATGACGATCAAAACTTTTCGTCTAGTTTAATTTGTTGGAATTTACAGTTTTGATCTACTCACAGCGATGCGTGATGATTTTTATTTTACCTTCAGAAAATAGTCTCATCATTATAATTCGAGAGAGAAGTTAAGTCCAACAAATAGTTTGTGCTGCAGTAGTATGTATGTACGTAGTCCGTTTAGTATTTCGGCACAACCAGTCCTTGCCGGTGCGACATGTTGCGGTGCGATCCCTGGGGCAGCTATGGGGAAGTCGTTACTCTTCCTTATAGTATTTTCCTACTACCCGGTGCTCCCTGGATCAAGTTGAAATCGAATCTCTTTCCGAAAGTTGCGATTCCACGTGGTGGATTGGAAGTCAGTTATCTGCAAGTCTTTGTAATAAGTCCTGCCATGCGGTAGAGTCAACACTAAAAGGATCTGGATCTGCAAATTAGTTCGCGGATCTAATTTGCAGGTCGGTCCGCAATTCTCATACCCATTGTGTTGAGTTTCCATTGCAAGACCCATTGTAAGGTTTATTGCAGAAGATTTGCAGGCCAATATGGAATCCCTGTTTAAGGAAAATGTGCGACTTTTTATTTGTTTGAAGGTTTATTCATTATAGAGTTGCGGCTACTCAGTAACTTCAACCATTACATTTTCAGGATTCGTTTACCTGAAATCATTACTAAGTCGTGAGATTTCAAGTAATCTTTGGAATAATCAATTTAAGTATGGTTGTTCCCTCTTAATAATTGCGTGCTAAAAGTCACATTTGAGAAACCTACTCGGGGGGTAATGGTAATAAATATTGTACATTTATTTTTGGTTTTACTGTTCCCAGGGTCCAGAAATGATTCGTACTTCACGATTTTGTAAAGATGCCAAAGACGGCAAGTTCCTCCGTTATTCCTATGAGGATGCACGGACTCTATATCATGCCTTCCGTCGAGGTTCTAAAGAGTCAAGTAAGTTTTTTTGCGAAGAAATCAACACAATACTTTTTCCGGAATCTTACAAAAGATTCATTGTTGGAATCATTTCATAATTGAATCCTTTTATTACTTTTCTCTATATTATTTTTCAGACAATGGTCAATGCCTGGGTTGGCGAGAAAGTCGAACCAAACCATATCAATGGCTAACTTACAACGAGGCACTTCTTCGGTCTCAGAATTTTGGATGTGGTTTGGTGCATTTGGGTAAGAAAGACAATTGATTATTGTTTCCAAGATTCGTACAACTTGTTTTTTTTTGGAATTTGAATTCAGTCCGAACATTTTGTGTCCTAGCCAGTATTTACTTAAGTCATTCTGACAGCATTGTCTACCAAGGATTTTCTCCTGTCGATAGTCATTAATAATTTCGGTTTCCTCGTAACATTTCTCACTATGTATTGGCGGTGGGCTGGCAAGATCTTAAATAATACAAAGCAAATGGTATGGAAGAACACAACTGATTGAAATGCCTCGTCTCACTTTCGTTTAGTTCTGTTCGATGTTTATTTTTCATCAGTAAAGCTTTTTCGTCTGGAATTTCTTATGATGTAGCGCTAGGGTTTCTCTGAATTTCGTTAACTTGTCGATTATTTGACTTAACGGTACCGCGAGTTAAATGTAATTTGACTATTGTACTGGAGCTTCATACTTTTATGAGTTGTCGTCATTTGATTATTTCTGGAACAATATTTTGCAGGCTTGCTTTAACTTATGTTTTACTGATTTCAGGATTGCAACCAAATTGCTTTGTGGGAGTGTACAGTCAAAATTGCCCGGAGTGGGTTTTATGTGAGCACGGTCTTTATAGTTATTCCATGGTTATCATCCCACTCTACGATACTTTAGGCGCAGAAGCATGTGCCTACATTATTCACCAAGGTAAAAAATACTTTAAATATTTTAGATCATTAACATTATCGTTATCATTTAACATTTGCTTTCATGTACAGCCGAAATGTCTACAGTGGTTTGTGAAGACGATGCAAAAATAAATCTACTTTTGGATAAAGCCCCTGCATGTTTAAAGCGAATAGTTTATTTCAAAGATGTCAAGAAAGAGACGACTGCCCGAGCATCGAAACTTGGGATTCAACTCATGCGACTTGAAGAGGTCGAAAAAATTGGCGCTGCCAATCTCTTAAATCACAGGGAAAAAGTAAGACATTTTTTTGGAGTAAAAAATGAAAAATGACAGTAATTTGATTGGAAACATTGTAATTTACTAGCCACCGAATCCAGAGGACCTGTGCGTGGTGAGTTTAATTTTTTTTAAAAACTTTAGTTCAAATATTTTTCAAGAAAAACGTTTCAACATTTAGGGTTACGTTGTGGCATTTAACAATGATTTGAAATTCATGTGTTGGTTTTCGATTTAATCCAATGTAAAGGTTTAGAATGTCGTTCTTGATGCCATAAGCGTAGTAAATGCGGCAGATTCCACAAGAAGCACCTGATATTCTACAGACAATGAATTAATTATTACTAAATTAGAAAACTTTTAAATTTTTCCTGCCATTGCATCAATTTTTCGGCTGGTTCTTCAACATGTTCTAGCACTGACGGATTTTCCGGAAGAACTACAAAATAATTCAAAACCGCATTTTTTATTGAAAATACTTTAATATACGTAAAGACAAGTTTTTTTTTATTTCCATAAAGGTCTCATACACATCGGGCACCACAGGAAATCCTAAGGGTAAGTATTTAATGCAATGTGATACATACATTCTGTCGGTTTGTAAACATTTAAATACAACGAGTACAAATATTGAAGGGGTTATGCTGTCTCATGAGAATGTAATTGCGAACGTCTCAGCAGTTTGCCTTCAATTAGGAGAACATCGACCAAATCGATACGACATCATGATCTCTTTCCTTCCACTAGCTCATATGCTAGAGCACTGCTGTCAGGTAAATAAATTAAAAACCTCACGCTTTTTAAATTTAGTTATAAATAAATTTCTAATTCATATTTCTGTTATCTCTGGAAATGCAGGTGGCGATGTATATGCATGGTGGTTCCGTTGGGTTTTACGGAGGGGATATAAGACAGCTAATAGGTATAATGGACGAAATATGCTGAAATTAACTGTATATCCAGAATTTTTAATGTACCGATAATTTGCTCTCGACAGATGACTTTAAAGTTTTAAAACCTACACTCACGCCAGCCGTTCCTCGCTTGCTCAACAGAATTCATGATAAGGTAAAAAATTGAATTTTCATGAAACAAAATGAATTCAAAATTTTCATGACATCGTCCACTAATTTCAGGTTATCGGATCCGTGAACGGGTCAACATTGAAGCGAACACTCCTCCGAATGGCTTTGAACAGTAAAACTGCTGAGATGCAGAAAGGAATTCTAAGAAAGAATTCGATTTGGGACACTCTTATATTTCGAAAAGTCCAAGAAAGCATGGGTGGAAGAGTTAGACTTCTTGTCGTCGGTTCAGCTCCACTCAGTGGACGTGTACTGAACTTCATTCGATGCTCTTTGGGATGTGTTGTAAGTACAACACGAATGATTTTGGCATGTTTCAAACAATTGTGAAACACTATTAAAATCATGTCAACTCTGATTAGGTTGTGGAAGGCTACGGTCAAACCGAATGTGTGGGTCCCTGTACATTGACCATTCAGGGTGACAGTGTTCCTGAGCACGTTGGACCACCTCTTGCTTGTTGTTGTGTCAAGTTGGTGGACGTACCTGACATGGAGTAAGTTTAATTTTATTTAAACGGAAACTTGTCTTGGAATAGAAATTGTACTTTTTTCCGAGAAATGAGTTATAAATTTAGGTGACGCTATTATTGCTATGCAATCATAGGTACTATGGCTCTGCTGGACAGGGTGAAGTTTGTGTAAAAGGAGCAACCGTTTTCAAAGGATATTTTAAGGACCCAGAACGAACCAGAGACACTATTGATAAAGATGGCTGGCTTCATACTGGAGATATTGGAAAATGGCTTCCGGTAATTTTTTCACTCATTTTATGATTTCATTCGTTATCATTTTTAGTGTTCAGATATTTTATGCCGCACTTGTGACTTACTGGTAAATTCTCTTTTAGAATGGAACTCTAAAAATCATCGATAGGAAGAAACACATATTCAAACTTTCACAAGGAGAATACATTGCACCTGAGAAGATCGAAAATATTTACTTGAGAAGTCCCTTTATTTCACAAGTATATGTGTACGGAGAATCCCTGAAGGTACGGTATTATCCATAAAATGATATTTAAATTGCCAGTTCTAAAATAAAATCAGACAATAAAAATCAAATCAAAACTAACTCATTTTTATTCTAGTCCTGCGTCATAGCTATTGTAGTGCCTGATGTTGAAGCTCTGAAGGAATGGGCAGTTGATAATGATATTGATGGGACGCTTTCCGTATTGTGCAGTAATGAAGCTGTGAAGAAAATGATTCTAGCAGAAATTATAAGACTTGGAAAGGAAGCACAGTTGAAGTCATTTGAACAGGTGAATATTTTCATTTTTTAACAACGTTCGAGAAAGAAGGTATGGAGAAATTTATTTTCAATTAAATTTGAATTCTATTCTTCTAACAGGTTAAAGACATCTACCTTCACCCAGACCCCTTTTCAGTTCAAAATGGACTCTTAACACCAACACTCAAAACCAAACGACCTCAATTGAAAACGTATTTTAAGCCACAACTGGAAGACATGTATTCTAAGCTGGATTAATCCTACACTCCGCCATCATTTCCTCCAAAAGCACAAGTACTTGTACTCTGTCAAATTTTAATGACTAGTTAAGGCATTATTTCTTTGCGACCATCAAGTGGACCGTACGTTACATACAGTGAGAATTTTTAGTTGGGAATTATGTTTACATAACGTAATTAGATATTGTACAAATAATTTTTTTTCCCAATTTGGCATGCATGAGTGCGTATTGTTCGATTAAAAATTCAGCTCTCTTATTCTGAGTCAGGGATTCAAAACGGTGAAGGTTCGTCTCACTTCGATCACCAAAAAGGATATACCGGGAAAAATTGCATTACGATTCTTCAAGAAATAGAATTGGTTAAAAAATCCAAGTTGTTAAGTCTTACGTATGCATGCAGTACTCAATTGTGATCTTAAAATTAGACCATCTTGCAAACTATTTCTCTGTGCATGTTTAATAACTCGAGTCACTATTATTAGAGAGTAAAAATATTATAGAGTCCAATTTTTTCAATAACTGAAAATTTAATTAGCTTCCCAGCACCGTGCAGGCAGCATCCAAGAATTTGTCCTCGAAAGTGAAGGTTAAAAATAATTTATAGTCATTATAGATGTACCTTTTTTAGTATTACATCTAGCTCACTTGTTGTAGTCATTCGAAAGATGAATTACGATCTGAAATAATAATACTTTAGTCTAATTTATACTTGAGATACTAAACTGTGGAGAATACGAAGGACTTGTTGTTAGCTTCTAAATTCTAATCCACAGTTCCAAAAGTCAGTACACAATACACTGCAAAAGTCTTCCGTTATTCCACCAAGGTTTTTTTACTCGATCTGACCTCTGACATGTAAATCTCTTCCTGCACTGGATTCCATATTAAATTGTTCCATTACGAATAAAGACTCATTTAGTTGTATGTGTATTGACTTTTGGGACGGTGAATAACACGGAGCAATAGTTTTGTGTGACTCTAATAAGTTCAGTCTTGAACTGATATTTGTGGTAATCAAGAATATTCCCACAGCTGGTATTATTTTATTAGTTCAGATTTGAGATATATCAGCATTCATGGAGGCAAATAAAAAAGTTGAATTCAGGAAGAAGATTTTATTTTTGTTTGTATTGTGGTTTGACATATTTTATGAAGATTTGGCGAA
The DNA here is from genome assembly GCA_034694305.1 of Protaphorura glebata. Taxonomy (NCBI): domain Eukaryota; kingdom Metazoa; phylum Arthropoda; class Collembola; order Poduromorpha; family Onychiuridae; genus Protaphorura; species Protaphorura glebata. The sequence continues at coordinate 7,362 of JAQFYE010003638.1, forward strand.
TGATTTGCGCGTACAGTGCACAAACCCTTGGAATAGTTTTTGTACCGATTTCTTGTAGACGCGGTATAGTCTGTCAAAGGGATCTTCAAGGAAGAGTTTAGAGAACTGTATAATTACAAATAGTTTTACGTCATAACTAAACTTGCTGCGCTGCAACAGTTAGATTGGGAGAGAGCAATATATTTCGAATGAATTTGAGATCTTCAGAGGATGTTCTTTTATATTTCAATTCGACCGACTTCTTCAATTATTTTAACTTTTTTCCCATTTGGTTGAGCATCACACTCAAGCAACTTTCTTCTCTCTGAAGGACTCAGGGACACATTGCCACCGTTAGTGCTTTCACCCAGCGTCAACTGGAAAGTAAATAAGTCAAGGGGTTAAGATATGTTTATTCTGTATCCCGTATTTTAGACATTAAAATTAAGACTTGTTTTCCTTACTCCGGAATCCTTTATTTCAGTTAAAACTTCGTCCAATACAGCCACCAAACGGTCAGCGTTGCTTTGAGTGAAAACCATCGGAGGTTTAATTTTTAACACATTCCTGTATGGTCCGTCCGCACTGAGTAGAATGAATTCGTCCTTCAAACGAGCAATAATGTGTGTCGCCTCTAATTTCAGTAATAAAATACACCAATTAAATAACACTGGAACGAAAAATGAATAAACTATGTCCGGTAGTCCAACCTTCAGTTGCAGGATCTCTTGATTCTCTATCACGGACTAGATCAATTCCCACGAAAAGTCCGACACCTCTGACATCCCCTGAAATATTGAATCTTAAATATTCGACTTGTCTGCTTGGACTCAGTTTTTCTTAGAAAGATTATTTTTCTTACCTATAATGGGATGTTTGTCCATGAGTTGTTTCAAGGAATTCATCAAATAATTTCCAACTCGCGTTGATTTTTCTCGTAAATTTTCCTTTTCGATTACGTCCAGCACTGCATTTGCAATGGCACAAGAGACTGGATTTCCTCCGTACTGCATAAGCAAGATAACATATTAGTCGCTTGATGTTATAATCAATTTATCATTCCTTACCGTATTGAAATATTCTATACCAGTCAGAGCAAAGCTTGCTGCTATTGCAGGAGTTGTCACGACTGCAGCCACTGGATTGAAAAGTAGGACAAAATATGTTTTAAAGCATGTCGATAAAACGTAATTTTTTATTGTGGCAAAAATACCTGGATGTCCATTTCCCATTGGTTTCCCTATCGTTACAATATCAGGAATGATGTCTTCGCCTTGTAATTCAAATGCCCACCAATGTTTCCCTGACCGCCCAAATCCGACTTGTACTTCGTCAGCAATACAAACTCCGCCAAATTCTCGAACATGTCTATCCAAGAGATAACAATATTGAATTGAGAAATTCACGGGTACTTAAATGTCGTTAATTCTCACCTGTATACACCCCTGAGATACCCTGGCGGGTATATAACTTGTCCTCCACAACTTTGTAGACTTTCGGCGATATAAGCTGCAATTTGACGTCCACTATCTCGGGCTTTCTTAATCAATGATTTTACATCGTCTGCATACTTTTTCCCAAGTTCTTCTGGGGAATTATCCACATCCCTATGTTTTCCACGATAAATGTCCGGACAATCAGCCTAAGAATGACACCAAATTGTACAGTAAGAGAAAATCAAGATTTCATTATAACCGAGATCTTACCACATGGACATGTTCCGGCTTTCCACCACCACCAGGCATATTGAATTTGTAAGGGGAAATCTCGATCAGAGAAGTGACATGACCATGGTAAGCACTGTAACAAAATCCCATATGAACAACATACCATGTTTCGCACATTTATTTACGACTTGTTTATGTGCAAATTTGAAATTCCCTTATTTCAATGTCGACACGGCTTGGATTATTATTTGCCGAAATTGTCGCATATTATGTAGATGTTATTTAGTGTGGCGTAATTACTGGTCCAATGTGATGACATCCTGCTTCTTAGTATGAGCTCGTGCCAATCTTAGTGCCAAATCATTTGCTTCTGACCCAGAGTTGACAAAAAAGCAAACCGAGAGTTGAGGAGGAAAAAGTGACGCGAGTCTTTTGGCATAAATGACCAGATTGTCATGGAGGAATCGATTGTTCGTATTTAACAGTGCCATTTGATCCGATCCTGCTTTCACCACATCCGGGTGACAATGTCCCACTATAGTTTAGAAAATAAAATAGTCATGACGTTCCTTCCAATCTCCTCGGTACATACATGTCATGTATTGAAACTATAGAAATCAACTGAAGGCCGCCTTATTCTTAAGAAATTAGAATTTCAAGTGTCATAAAATATTTCGACTTTCAAGAGGTTAAGAGTGCAGGAATTTCCTCTGGTCTCCGCTCAAGATGTAATTAAATTACTTTCCGATCTCCACTGTCACCTCATTATCTCAAAGTCGAAGCAATCATACTTATTATTTCCAATTGATTTTAAAGTGTTGTTAGCCTTGGAATCAATCGTTCGAGGCACTCTAATCTTTATTGCAGGAAATCCTGATTAAATCAGGTAACTCTTGTAATGGGAAGCGTTACTGGACACATGGCATCCACTAAAATATGACCTGATCTAGACTAAACGGTAGCCGGAAGTCTAAATAAAAATTATTTAGACTTCTGACGCTATTAATTATTAATACCGTGAGCGACGTTGTTGATGCAGTCCAAATATTGTTGGCCCTTCTCATCATACATGTACTGACCTTCTGCCCGGACAATTTTGACAGGATCTTGTTTAAAAAATAGTTTACATGATGGTCTGAAAAAATAGAGAATGAGTTGATTAATTATTATTCTGGTATCGTCTGACGCTTTTACACGCTCCTAATCTTCAGCATGACTTAGCCGCATTTATTTGCAATCAAAATGCTTTCTACTCGTTGCTTTTAGTGCCGAAAAGGTGTGCAAATATTTGAGTATGGTTAAGTAACATTTCAGCCATGAAGAGCACTACGCTTGTTTCATTTTTATTGATGCATGACTAATCAAAATATTACACAAGGCAGGGGTATATCCTTGGTTTTCATGCCGAACTACATAGTGTCTCATCATTCGGGAAGTCTTAACCAGTTGCGGTTTAGACTTCATAATCCGAACGTCTCGACACTTTCTTTTATAATCTTGGATGCTACAAATTATGAATTACTTTGCCCTTCATCTGTCCTTCGACTTGCCAATAGTTAATTTCTGTCTGTGCATGAATAATACGGGACATCAAATTTGACATGCATTCAAATATTATTTCGCAAGAATATTTATTGCAAGTGAAATTCTCTGGAATGATTAGGAATTTAATCTGGATTAGGATTAAATTTTTGAATGAAATGATAGATCTGAATCTTGATATGTAACTTGCTGATAATTCGTAACAACTGCGGACAGTTACGACAGATCTAGGATTTGGACATTTTAATATCATGAGTTTAATACAATTAGAAATACGGAGAGAAAGTTTTCCAGTTGTAAAATTCAGTTTTAATGTTTTTTTAAACGTAGGCCAGCATAAAAATTTAAGTGTCATTTTGGATTGTACTGAACTACTTTCAGCTCTCCCCATACAAAATATGTGGGCGAAAGGTTCCCCAGAAGTTATATCAGCTGTGATGAAACCAACATTTATATTCACTATTTAATTCATTGAAATTTACCGACTTTTCTTTAGATTGGGGTTACGAGTTCAATTCCTTATTCGTTTCTCCACTTCTAACTTTCATTCTACTTTCACAAGTGAAAGTTACCAAAGGAAAGGATACATGCAAAATGTACGTATTCCTGAAATTGGTGTGTGTGTGTGTGATATCCGTTTTTATATTTGGATTTGATTGACTCTTAAACCTGAGTCGTACTTGCATGCAATGAAGTACCTACAGCTCCGCAGCTGTAACCAATAATATTTGCGAACCTCTTTTCACCCTACAGAAAGTGAAAGTTTCACTCCAGTAAAAGAGTAAAAGATGAAAAAATCGAAGTTGTAGATTATTCATTGCAAAATTTATTGATTCAATCCATTGATATTGCGAAACTTAAATAACTCGAATTATTAATTTCAATTTCGCGACTGTGCTGTACAGGTTTGCTGACAGCTGAACAGCTGAAGGTACAACGATAACTCAACTCCTCCGATGATTCTAACCGCGGATGATAATTTGCCAATCATACTGTGGGTAAGAAATTTGCGACAACAGCGTCAACGACAGAAAAAGTAAAGAAATGTGCCTATAGTCAAGAGTTTCAGAATCTGAGCGACTAAAACTGGGTCACTCACCCGATGTGCCTTTTCCGGAGTTGAATCGTAGCTTCCTTGGGTAATGTCTCCATTCTGGAATCTGGTTGCACAATACAACACAAAATTCTTAATTAATTTTCAAGACCTCCTCTCCTGGACTTGAATATTATTTTGACACAATTATTGTGTCGTAGTGGCCAGACTGACAAATCACAACTGGTTCAGAACAAGTGTCGTACTCGTTCGTTTTAAAAGGAATTGTTATATGTTCTTGTGTATGTAATGCAATGGGATAGAACACATTTGGTCTATTCGTGCATGCTTTCCAACGTTGTTGCCAAGATTTAGGTACTAGCCTGAGTTTCTAGATTCTAGAGCTTCTAAGCTTCTACAACTTATAATAACCCTCACGCTTGCGTTGAGCATTGAGTTTTACCCGTGCAATTCTATCCAACTTTACTTTCATAAAGAACGATTAATCCGCACATGCAAAACAATGAATGCAATCAAGTCTCAATTTTTAATGCGCCTCATCCTTCCTTCAATAGTATCAGAAGGACCACTCGGAAATATGACACGTGCGTACAATATATAGCAAACAAGTTTCAATTAACAATTTGTGTAATGTAAAATATTAATTTGACCTCTTCAAAATATCCTACATACAAACTGATTTAAAATTTAGTTGGTCGAGTTTTAATTTTCGATTAGCACCTCAGAAGGTGCCACCAGTAGATTACCCTATGGAGTCTGGAATTGCTAAAATTCAATGTTTATGTAAATTCTTGGAATCCATAATTTGGATGTAGATTATAGATTTTAATACGCCTGTATTTGAACTCAGATTGAATGTGTTTGACGTAAGCAATTTGTGTGCATTATACAAATACATGCATCAATCAATTGCAATTCGTATGGCTCAAGCGTTTACGAACAAATTAATTAATGTCATAAGATGAAATATCTTAACATTTTGTGAATCATGTAATAGACTATGTTCTATATAAAATCATGTCCTGTCCAAAACAATTTCTATCTCGAGTTTTGTCAATTGAGCTTAGAATTACAATTTTGTCCATCCTGCGTACATACTCTACTTCACTTGATAATGTGTGGTAGTCGGGAAAATTACTACAACGTCAATATTAGGCTATAAAGGATATTTCATTTTGATCGAGTTAATTTGGAATTGTGGATGGAAAGCTACAATTTTCACTATGGTATCAAAATAAATCATATCACTACATTATACACAAGTTGCGTACGATTGTACAGTAATTGGAATTGTCTAGCAGTTAGATAAGACGAAAGCATATATCGAATATATACTTTTTTATTATCTAAGGTCTAACATTTCTTAACTTAAGATCTGATAAATTAATTTTGAGAGTTCTTTCGAAAATAACCACTAATTTTGGACTCTATAAAAAAACTCATGAACCCTCAAGAAAGGGTCCGGTTGGTGTGACAGTGTGAGTCATTTTAATTTCACGTGCTTATGGGGTGAAATAAGTAATGCTCGAACATGCTGTACAATTTTTATTTGTAACCCATAAATAACGTAAACCACCGGTAACGTAACTACAAAATGGAAAATAATTACCACGATTGAAGTTATTACTTTTCAATACGGAGTATCCAGTAGAGAGAGAGAGTCGAGTAGAAAGTAGAGATATCTGAGTTGAATACACCTTTCCCATTTTGATATCGGACTGTCTATAACTGTTTTAAAAAAGGATTTCGGGTGCTAGTTTAAAAGACTCTGCACCTACAATCTCACTTCCTCATGGATGATGTATTGATGTCGTCGAAACATATAATCACCGCCATCACGGTCTGTGCTATAGGCTGTGTTCGGGATTTCAAATAAATTTGACCTTTCCAGGGCAACTTTTATAGCTTTTGGGAGTACGGCTCGGGGTAAAAGAGAAAGTCCTACGTTCTGCTTTCTCCACCGCTTTTCTGACTAATTGCGTGTCTGAAATTCTCCAAAACTGTGCAGTAATACTCCGAGTAGGCAGTATTACTTGATATTGTCATGGATAATCAATACTCCCTCCGAAGTGCCAAAGAAGTAGCTATTTTCTTTCCAGTGGATTTTACTGTTTCTGTCTTGACAAGACAGCAGGATGAACCATCCCCAGAATTGTTCCTTGTTTTACCTATCAACCCAAGTGTAAGGAACGAGCCAATCCACGATTTATTCTTGCGGTTAAACTACTTTAGTAATACTTGCCGACTAGACATTCACAAAATTTGCATGCATTTTGGTTTCGAACTTTCTCCACAAAAACAAATTCACCACATTCTTTTCACCGATAAACGCAAGACAAAAATATATCACTTTAAGTACAACCCTCGTATAGTCGGTATGTTTCATAAACATAGCCGTTTTCCAAAGCCCTCCAAGAGAGGCTTGGAGATTTTAGATTTTTTATCGTCCATCGAGAATATGTCAAACATTAGTCCCCAGAATTGTTTAATCTTAAATTCCTACGCGGTTCAGCCATTTGGATTGACAACACCCAGGCCGATACCAATGCCGATACCTAGAATAAGCTTGTCATGTTCTTTTCTGATGATCCTCGTATTAGTATTCGACAGTAGGGGAGAAAATGTTTTGAACCACGATTTAAATTCATTTGGAATTATCCAGATGAGAACCAATAATAATAGAATGTGGAAAAGTGCTATTATGGTGAGTATGACAGAGATTTATTTTGAAGGTATGGATGTAAGGAATTTAACCACAAATCGCAATAGAATTAGTTTATACTACGGTAACGTGATGATTCTGATTAGAATGAATCGAAAAAGAAATGACCAACATTACTCATTCGGAATGAATGGAATAAACCCGCATCTGACCCAGTTAAGTCATCTCAGTAATCCACACTAAGGCAATAAAAGGGATTACTGTGAACTAATTAAAAAGTGTCCTAAGTTTTTTCAATGTGTCTTATCCAGTACTATCTGCTGCTTGACTACTGATTATTTTATGTGTTTTCTATTAATTTCTTATCGGTGCTTTGCCGAAATATAAGCCCTGAATTTCTTTCCTGTAATACACAAAATTATTCTTTAACTTTTATCGTGTAATTATTCCTAACAAATATAATTGTCAAAATTTACTTCTATTTCCTGGATATTTTAGTCCCAATTTTCAAAGAACATTCTCTACAATTAAGTATGTAAATAAATGTCATTATTTATACAGTCATAACA
>JAQFYE010003639.1:0-14833 GCA_034694305.1 Protaphorura glebata
GGTTTTAAAACCCGGGTTTTACCCGGGTTAAACCCCTAAACCCCAACCCCATTAAAACCCCCAGTGCCTACCCTGGTTAAACGTCTTTGACACAAAGGGCTATTTTAATCAATGGTACTGTGACTACCAGTGCTTTTCTCGGCTGAAGTTTGATTAGTCGGAAAGCATGACGTTTTCTAAGCGACTGTGTTCTGACCGGTTTGACGAGTTCGACGCTTCCTTTCATCTCACTATTCCCTTCGACGGTCAGTGGCTCTCTTTTACATTCCTCCTGGCTTCTTTCGACTGTCAGTCCGCGCCTGCGCTGCGTTTGTCATAATTTATTCCTGATAACCGCACATTTAGAAACGCTTTGCAAACCAAGATTCGACCTGGCAATAAGCTGTATGACTGTAGCAAATTAATATGACACCAATGTGCAGATTGCAGAGTCTAGAGATCAATAGCAGTTCCTAACATCTTCATCAGAGCTTCCACAGGCAGGCAACCACCGTAATTGACTCTTAAACATGTCTATTTCTAGCCGTGGAGCCTCAAAAAAAGGAACTCAAGATGGAGGAAAAGCCAATGAGAAACCGGAAGGAAATACGAATGCAATCACAATCACAACAGATAATATGATGAATCATAACAATGAAACAAGTCAAGGGTCACGGAAGGAATCACAACGATGGCACAGTTTTTCGTGGATTTCATTGCTTATTTCCTCCATGTACGACTAAATTCAACCCAATATCCTCGTTTATATCTAAAACTCCTACTAGAATGCAGTTCAGTGTGGCGTAAAATATAACACGCAGTTGTATAATGTACTCGTACACTGGTTATACTTGGGCCATTGACGACATGACGACTTTGAGAGTGAATATTTGTTTAATATAAAAGTACTTTGCGGAAAACATAGAAAATATCACCGAGTAAAATTAATAAAAGCTAGGACTAACAATGCTTCTTTCTTCGTCTGTAATTTTGAATTGACAAATAAACAAAAAATCAAAGATTTTTGTGGATTTCCTCGGGCACGCTCCTTGCTTTCTGTGGGCTATACTCCTTAAAACAAAATTATTACAAACACTGAATAGCGAGATTAATATGCCTTGCAACAGGTGAATCAGACAAATAAAATCGCCGTGCGAATTATGTATTTCGATTTCGGACTTTCAGAATTGTAACACGTAATATTTATTTACTGCCAATGTGTGTGATTAATTAAGGGAAATTGAAAGGGAAATAAAATACAACTGAGATTGTAAAATTGTTTTTATCGGTTTACTACAGGTCACCGCGGATCAAGCTGTGCGAATCTGTGAGCGTTCAGTTCAGATTTGATTCGTCAACTTCCGAACAACTTTTTTAACACGTAATGTTGAACACGTACTGTAGCCCGAGTGATGATGTCCTCGTGGCCATATATGGCCTAGTCCATGTAGCTTGAAATTTTACATTCCTTTGTTTTTTTACGAAGCAATGAAATGTTCTAGCCAGATTTATTAAAATTATCTCGCGTCACAGTTCTGAATTTCCGATGAACGCTGAATCGGAGCCCAATAGTTTACTGGCATTTTATCCAAATAATTTATCTCATTGGAAAAGGAACCAATTATGGTTACTGCATGCCGGACTGGTAAACCAATATAATTCAGCAAATAGTATAATACAATAAATTGATTCAAAATATAGTTACTCGATTCAAAAAGACATAAATGTGTCGTCAAATCCGGCTCTTTCCAATTCATAGTAAAGATCCGTACTTACTTAAACGGAATAAAGTTTAAAGCAACTCACGATCGAAATACGGTTTAGTTTTATTTTGGCTTTTTTTTTCTTTTGAATAGACACTCAAGAACTATCAAAATCTTAATACGATATTGTAAAATATTTCGGAGGAACGTTAATATATTTTGCTTCACAATGGGATGGTAGCTGCCACCCAATGCACAGCCGGTTGTTCAACTAGTTCTGGTGTCACTAAACCTATTTTTAAATTAATTTTCGGTTAGTTCATATTTTTTCACTAAATGCAGTCAAGAAATTCGTATTCAAGCTTAAGTGTACCTCTTGACTTTTGAAGAACCAAAACCTCAACCCCGACGCGTGTTCTGCGACCACGGCGAATCCACTTCCAGGCCGAACGAATCTTCTTTCTGAACTTGGCAAACTGCCTGCGGAAGAAGCTACGAAAATATAAATTTTGAATTTAAAAACAGTAATTTGAAACGTAAAAGGTTATATTGAATTAAAGTCCATTATGCTCTATTACCCCATGGAAGATTTATCAGTCTTCTCAACCCCTGAGGCCCCTGACACCCTTGAGATAAATGTCTCAGATCCCTGTTGACCTTGCAAAGTCTCAACCGCAATATTTTCAGAGAAAATTTCTTCTGACCCGTCCGCTCTTTTTTCAGATTGTTCAGAAAAATCCACTATTTTTTCTTTAGACCCAACTAGGTAGTTTGGATTCTCAATGACCGTGACGACTGAATCTGACTCCGAAGTTGTCTCAGCCTCAACCTCCTCTAGACTTGAGAGATTGTTTGTCTTGATCGCAGGAGTGGCAGGCCTTGAAATGGATTCCTGGTAATCCGTGGTAATTTTGTCTAACGACGACAATACACCAAACACAAGTCGAAATTCGTCGTCACCAGGCTCAAGTATATCTTGAACGCTTTGTGAATGAATTCGTTGGTGTTGGAGCTCATCTTTCGTGTGAATGTCCAAACTATCACTGGACTGGTCTTCGTATTCCCCAGGAAGGTCAAGCTTACTAAGATCCGGTGGTTCAACGTCCCCTTCGTCAATTCCGGAGGATTCGTCGGCCACGATCATAGTCTCCTTTAAAATTTCAGACTCAATAACCTGTTGGATCTCCTGAACATCAGTCTGATATTCGACAACTTTTTCCTCGTCCGAGTTAGTATTATCTACATCAGTAGAATTTATATCCATTTCCAAGTTTCCGGGAAAGTGCTTCGGGGATTGTTCCTCACATTCATCATCCTCCGTTTCTTTCTCTTCGGAACTGGACTTACTGGACAACCCTTGAACAACGTCTTCTTGAAATTCATTGCAGTCAACTGTCACTTCATCCTGAGAAGCGGCATTGGCATTTGGATCTCCCGACCCGATGTCCTCGAACTCAGACTCTTCAAAGATTTGGACCACGTCATTGTCACAACTATTGATTGTTTCATCAACTGCAGATTCGGTCACCTCATGGTCTACATTGGCTTCCGGCTCAGGCCCAGATGGTTTCTCCAGGTGTTCAGATTTATTTTTTCCCAGGTCAGGCGAAATTTCATCCGGTTTAAACTGGGTTACTTTTCTGTCAGTCTCCTCAGGTTCAGCATTTATTTTCTCCGTCATCGGTTTGTTATCAAACCATTCGGCGGGTCGAATTTTCATGTCCGAATTTTTGTGTGTCAACTTCCTTAGTAAGTTATGGATCAGATTCCAGCCATATCCGACACTCTTCTCATCAAGTCGAAAATCTTCTGACATTTCCTTATTTGCTAAAATTTTATCATCCATCATTGTGTTTTTATTCTCTTCATCGGTTGTTGTAACACACTTTTTTACAATTTTCTTCTCTCCGATAATCTTTGTCCCTTTAGCTTTTATTTCTCTTCCTTCTTTAATTTTTACTTTTCTTTTCGTGATCTTTTCCTCTTTCATTATTACTTCTTCTATTTTCTTTTCCTCTTTAGTTTTCACTTCCTTTTTCATTTTCTTTTTGCCAACTATCTTCTCTGTTTTGTCAATTTTAATTCTTTTAATTCTCTCATCCGTTTTTGACAACTTCTTCATCATGGCATGGATCAGATTCCATCCGTATCCAACACTCTTCTCATCAAGTCCAGTATCTTTTGTCCTTTCCTCATTTTCCGTAATTTTATTATCCCTTATTTTCTTTTTCTTCATTCCATCAGCTGTAGAGCAATATTTCAAAATTTTCTTCTCTCCAACACCCTTTTTCCCTTTTGATTTAACTTCTTCTTTAATTTTCGCTTCTTTTTTCATTTTCTTTTCTCCAATAACGCTTTTATCCTTTGGTTTCATTTCCTCCTTAATTTTTGTCTCCCTCTTCATTTTCTTTCCTCCTTTTATTTTTGCTTCATCTTCCATTTTCTTAACATCTTTGTTCGTCTCTTTAATTTTTATTGCTTTCTTCACTTTCTTTTCTCCTTTTGTTTTTGTTTCGTCTTCCATTTTTGTAACATCTTTGCCCATTTCTATTGTCCGTTTACTTTTCACTTCCTTCTTCATTTTTACTTCGTCTGCCATTTTCTTTACATCTTTGTGGATTTCCTTCGTCTCTTTAATTTTTACTAGTTTTTTCATTTTTTTCTCTTTAATTTCTACTTCCTTTTTCATTACTTTTTTCTCTTCAATTTTTGCTACTTTTCCAGTTTTCTTTTCTTCTTTAATTTTCTTATTCATTTTTTCAATTTTCTTTTCTTCTTTTCCTTTATTTCTTTTCTCAGTTTTCTTTTCTTCCTTTCCTTTATCTCTTTTCTCAATTTTCTTCCCCACTCGATTTCCCACTAGTTTCTTTCCTCCGCTCTCCATCTCAGCTCACTTTTCTTTCAATCCGAAAACCCTCTCTTGTTTTTTAATTCCTTTCCGTAGAACGCACTTGTATCAATTCTCTAACTCAGAAACTGTCAACTCAAAAAAGTGTTGAAAGAGTCCAATGGAAAAATTGGACCCTCTACAACTCTCATAAAGTGTAACTTTGTTTACGATAAATTTCTAAGGAAACTAACACGCACCACTTATGCATGTGCATACGGAGGGATGGAAAATTTTTAATTTGTTGAAACGTTGGCAAGGCATGACCTCAGTTTGTTTACCAATCTTGAACTCAAGAAGTCACGTGTAGTTTATTGAATTGACAGCAATCAATTGCATATGAAATATTCTGCTTGGACTATACTTTTTTGGGGTTCACTAGGAAATACAGGCACAGAGTTAGAAATTTTAGACTCCTTTGTTTTTTTCTCTGACCGTTAAGGAAGAAAGGATCTAACTAATGTTCTTTCCTCTAGATGCTTTAGTTCCGAGTTTGTATGATGGACATTCCTGAATTCTCTTAATTTTACTTCAAAATGCATGAGATTTGTTATGACGATCGTTCCTGCATAACTTCCAAACTCGTAACACTGATAACAGTTTCACGAAACATATTTATGAAATAAAAGCATTGCTTACATAAGTTTTAAAGGAAGATATCTTAAGTAACTGTAATATCAGAAGCCCTTGCGGAGTACGGAAGAATTGTGTAGCTTAAATCCTCACACTCGCTCTGATAGTCGAACACAGTTATTGTGAATTATTCCAGCAACATCGGTTTCTTAGTCAAACTTTGTGTCTACAGGTCTAAACACGTAGGGTAAAACCCCGGTCTCAACATAGATAAGACTTCTAGAGTTTGTGGATGTCGAAATGATTTTCGCCTACCAAATTTTATTCGTATACTTCGTCATCAGAGTTATAAGTGGACAAACTGATGAAAAATGGCGACAAGCAGCATTGGACAAGCACAATGAATACCGGAAAACTCATAGCGCCGATCCGCTGACCATGTGCGAGGAAGTAGGTGACATTTTGCTAATGCTAAAAAAGTCTGGTGATTACGATCTGTGATTCGCTGATTCCGATCAGATCTGACAAGTATTAAAACAATGTGTTATTATAGTGCTGCGATGTGAGCCAAAGCTATGCCGATTATCTTGCAAGCCGAGATGTATTTACGCGGAAGAAAAAACTTGTACACAGTATGGAGCCCGGGTTCGGTGAAAATCTGTATTGGTCGTTTAGTAGTAACAGAGAAGCAACAATGGACCCCGGGACGGCTGTTAAAAGTTGGTACGACGAAATCAAGGACTATGACTTTTCAAAACCAGGTCTTCATTCCGCGACTGGTAGGTGAAAGAGTGTATTTTAATTTGATTGTCTTGTACAGGCTAGTTCATAACCCTTCGAGTTTATCACGAAAAGTGAGATGTACGTATTGTAGAGAATATTACGCAAGTCCTACACAGTTATTATTATAAGGCTAGACACCAGGCACCAGTACCATTAGTCATACCATTTTACTAGTCGTAACTTAAGTTTCTATTAAATCAATCGAGATGATTATGGCTAGTTGATCAAAGGGTTATGAACCACCATGCAGCCATCATCAATTTTCTTAATTTAATTTGTGTCTATAATACGACAGGTCATTTTACCCAGATGGTTTGGAAGAGAACCAAGCAAGCTTGTGTATCGTTCCAAAAGAAGATCGTCGGAAGGAGTGTTGAATATTTCGTAGTTGCAGAATATCGTCCTCAAGGGAATATTTTTGGGAAATTCCCTGAGAATGTTCAAGCATCAGCGCCAAGGTAGATGAAAAACAATTTTATGTGGTTTCAAACGTAAAAAGTTTACTTGCAGTTGTCTGAAATTAATTTATTACCCAATCGTTTCAAATTTTTAGCATTGCAGGATATTTCTGGATGTGTTTCGTGACTACTCTTACGCTGACCATATTGGCTCGTCATCGATAGCAACGTTTGTTCGTAATCCCAACACATTAAGTAAAATTGAACAACTCTGGATAATCCATTCAAAAACATAATTCAATTTGTTAGGTCCAAAATATTTGTGAGGCATAAAAACTTTTTGCAACAAGAATCCCAGAATTCGAGAAATGACTGCATTTGGTAATTTGTTTACAAATTTCATTAAAGATGATGAAAGCTTCTATTCGTGTCAATTTTGAAAAGTCATAATATTTTTCATTTTCTAAATTATTGCCCTTAATAAAATGCAGTTTATCTTAATCTACACGAGGAGAGGAGAGTACGGTTTGCAACGTTACAGCCAAATTCAGTAATTTTCTGTAGGTGTGTGAAATTCTAAGTATTAAATTATTTTACAGACATTGTTACCAATTTTTGAAAACTGAATAAAAACTTTTTACAAGAAATTGGTGTACAATTTTCCTCGTGGACGTTATTTTGGTTCAACATTACGAGGTTCGAAGTGCCGTAGTGAACAATTTCACAATTTCCCCGAATTACCAGTTACCAGTAGTTTTATTACTACAGACATTGTCGCCATTCCTCATTCGTAATGGATTTTACGTATTTTTATAAATGTCGCAATATATTTCGTTGAATTTCTATCTTCTCCATATGTCCGCAGGTATCTCCTGAACCAAAAATTGCCTAGACAGAATTTTCAAACAGAACGAATCATTTTAAAAGCTCAGACCCCTAATAAGCTGTACCACAACATATATTACTTATTTTTAACTCGGCAACCACAGGAAATGCGATGAAAACCGAGAGTACTACTAGTAAGTCATTCCACCAGACTAGGGAATTTTTAAAAAGTCAAATCTAAAAAATGCATGTCTAATCCTATTATTAATGCTTGATGTTATCTTGCTACGAATTTGCGGTTCGTATTTATATTTCTGAAAGATTACATTTAATTTTATGAGCTTCCCGGTGGCAAAACGTTTGGAAATAGCTAAGAGTACTTAAATATGCAATAAAAGACTTTAATGAAGAACTCATTCATGCATGCACACGTACGCGTACGGCATAAGAATTAATGAATAACCACACACTGAAGTTTCATATAAATCTCTGTGCTGTACCAGAATTTACTTGACAAATATATACTGCGAATGACCAAGAGTTTTTGGACTATTCATTCGGACCTGTCGTATTTAAATGCATTGCATAATTTCACTGCAGACCTCTACGGTGCAGTGCCTTAAAAGTTATTTTGTGTGCACAAAAAATTATCATTAACTTGCACCAGCCTTGAGTTTTGTTAGTGTATATGGTACTTGTATATTGATGTAATACGAATGATAAAACCACAAATACTGTAGAAATTCACCATCGAAAAAAACTGTACTGACAAGAACAGAACTAGCACACGCATTTCGTTATACTTGCGAGCACAACACAGCTGGCACTCACACAGAAATGGTCAAATTCAAGTTCATGCATTTTACGTTTCAGTCTACTCAAACCGGCTCAATTCAGCAGTCTATCGTATCGCATATAATTTTTGTAATAAAATATTCCTGAAGGGATAAATTAAATTAAAATAGAATGGATCTCATTACACTCTCATTCCAAATTTCAACACTCATAGCAATTTGTTCTCATTTATTGAATCACTTTGAAAACTATTTTCCAAGAGTTCTAGTGAGAACTGCAAAGTTTGGGCGAGCGGCAGTTGGACTCGAGTCTTCTGTGTGGTTCTTCGAAGTTCCGAAACGGTAAGTCGTGAGCATGTATCGATTTTTAATAAATTCATCCAATGTTCGGTGTTTCCGAAAAATTATTTTTTAGACAAATATTTGAGAGATGAGGTAACCCAAAGATTACTGACCATAGCCAGAAAAACCACCTTACCCCAATCCTTGCACGTCCGAGGGATCGAACCCGCTCATAGACAATCTATGCTAGACAGGTCCGAGAACATGATTTAATTAAAGCAAAGTCTTAATTAACCAAATTTTAATTGCCCTTTCAGATGGTTCCCACACTTCTACATATTTGCATTTACCTTTTCAACCTGGACTTTGTTCTCATACTGGAGACACGCACATTTTCTTCAATCTTTCTTTGGCGCACTCCTCAATGCTCAACCTTGCATACCAAGTATGAAGAGTTTTTTTTTGTTCGTTTACTTTTTGAACGAAACAATAATTTATTGTTACGCAATTTGGACAGGTACGACAGCTTTAGTTGCTTGCCTGTTGATGTGGACTCAAGTTTCCAGAAGACTATACGAATGTCTATTCATTAGTAAATTCTCACAAGTTGCTAAAATGAATATATTAATGTATGCCATCGGACATTGGCATTATTTCGGAGCTATCATTTCATTATTTGGCAATAGTAGCGCATGCAATGAATACAATTACTGGAGAATTGCTGTTGTTCTTCCAATTTTTGCATTTGCATGGATAAAGCAACTGGAGGCACACACTATACTGGGGAATTTGAGACAAGGACGTAAGTGAAACAGAATACAATGAAACCTGTCTTGTGCGACAACCTGGTTAATAAGCCGATCTTTACTTCCGACCACCTATACAGAATGACACATTTTTGTCTTATAAATCGGTATAAATCTAATTCCAACAATAATTTAATACTGAGAAATCACTTCGTTACAGCGTCCGACAACGAGTACAGAATACCACGTGGTGGTCTCTTTGAGTACGTCTCATGCCCAAACTATTTCTGCGAGATGCTCATCTATCTTTGTCTGGCCGCTCTGTTTGGATTCCATAATTCCGTTGTTAATTGGGTGAATGCTTGGGTCATTTTTAATCAGGTGAGAAATGACATGTTGCAATTCAACTTTAGATTCGAATTTGAAAATTAAGTTTAGCTGCGGAACTAAATGTTTACAATTTTTCCAGACTTATTCCGCAGTTATATCTCACAACTGGTACCGCAACAAATTTGGGGAGAAATATCCAAACCAGCGCAAGGCCTTAATTCCTTATATATTTTAAACTGTAAATACTGCAATGTACAAATGAACAATAATAGGCGAATCTGTGAATGAAATCTAACGCGACGAATCGCGTGTAAAAAGTGACTAATATTACATGACTGATAAAACACGGCCAAATATTCAAAAATAAACAAACACACCTCTCAAACAAAACAAGATCTAAATTCTAAGTTCTTAAAGATACAAGCGTAGTACTGAAAAATATAAAGTCAATCGCCAAAACTATATTATTTATTCTCCGTTCAGTTTGTAGTATAAGTTCGATTTGACGTATCGAAGCAATTTAAATGCCATAATATATTGACTACGACAGAAATGTCTTTTCGAAAAGACATAAGTTCTGTTTGGTAAATGCACGAGATTGAAGCAGGAATTAAGTAGGCTTAGGACAGTTCAAAGCCAACATTAGAAGTGATAGCGTATTTCAGTTTATCACGAAGTGTAGATTTCTTCTGATAATTCGGTAACTTGAGAAGATTAAAACAAGTGGAAGAGGTGGGTAGGCGTCCAATTGGTTCCTTTTTCCCTAAAGCTAAAAATCCCCTCAAAACGCTCCCAATCGTATCACCAGTGTCATCATCATCACTCACTTCAACACACCTTATAGAAAAAGGTGGATCTAAATTCATAAAGCCCAACAATGGGGGTTTTGAACAACTCGTCACAAACTTAAGAAACAGTCTTCGTTCTTCTTCAGTAAAATCAGTTTCCAAAATTTCCCACAGCCATCCGACTACACGATGATTATCATGGAATCCACCGTAGTACTGTGTATTCCTTCTCAAGTCCATCAAATCAATGTCAGAGTCTTCCCCACTTATCTACGAACAAATGCAATTAAAGCATAAATGTATCAATGAACATTAACCTTTGATAAATTATAATTAATATAATTACTAATGAGTACTAACCAGTCTTTGAAGTTCTGGGATAGAAAATATTCGGAGCCATTCATTTGGGATAATGGATCTGAAACCTTTTAGGAATGCAGCTGTCTGGTCTTTAATTTGAGTGTATAAATGAAAATACGCCATCAAATAAAGGTAATTGATTTTATTATCACTCGTCACAGGAATAGTTCTTCCGCCAGGAATCAACTCCGTCGTTCGAATTTCTCCGAGTACATCCTGGTCCACGGAAAATGTTAACTCCTGAAATAGGAGGATGACATTTAAAATAATTTGTTCAGTTCATCGTACTCTTAGTGTGCAATAGTTAAGAATCCGTACGGTAGGTACACTGCTTATATTTTATATTTAAATTTCTCATATTGATACCTCACGCAAATATTGAATTAAATGAAGGACTAGTTTATACTTACCAATTCTTGAACATTTCCTTGGTAGTGTTTTAAATAAGTCAATGAATTGTACAGTTCTCGGTCAAGAAATTGAACTTCATCTATTGCAGAGAACCAAGCAGATTGCTGTAATCCGAGAATCTGACTTAGAAAAAATGGTGCAAAATGAACGTCCACCACGATTCCTTCATACACTGCTTTGGCCAACATTTTTCCAACAAATTCAAACAACTCTAAATGATTTTCGTGGAGATATGACAAAGGAGAAGGGTACAGAAGATTTACACTCGTTGCGCGAAAGAGATTGAGCGATGGATGAAAAACTGCTTTTATGGTTTCTTCTAAAAATTCTTTGAAAACTCCGTCCTGGTCAATCCCCGCCTCATCAAGTCCAAGCTCATTTTGAAATCGGACACGAATTGTTCCCTTCAATGCCTTGGGAGATAAATTGGCTAGATTTGCATACCCATCCTCAACAATTCGGCCACGCTGAATGGTAACCAGTGCAGATCCAGAACCGGTCGTCACAAGCTCATGTTCGCCCATTGTATTCCCATTCAAAGTTTTCTCTGAATTTGCCCATTTCCGGAATAGTATGACTCGTGCATCTTCCCTCAACACGTGGGGCATGTCCAAAAGTATTCGCTTAGCATTCTTTCGACCTTTCTCAATATCACTAATCAGATGTCCCATTTTCGAACTCTCAATGAGCCAATGTTCGTCTGGGCAATATTTTCGGCGACAATCTCGCCTGTACAAAACCATAAGGAGTGTTTTCAGAGATGTCCAAGTCGTTGTCTTCATTCTTCCATGGTTATGATGTGAAATCAAACGGTAACAAAGATTATTTGCAAAGTGAGCCATCTGGGCTAGTTCATCAAGTTTAAAAACATTTTCTTCGTCATACATTTCTTGGTCGTCGAGTATTGTCACAAAGTGAAACATTGTATCCGCCAGCATTAAAATCAAACTCTCTTGGACCTGTGTTGTCTCGGATAAAATTATGTCTATCCAACCCCGCATTCCACAGTCCGTTCCTAGGAGTTGGAAAAATGCCCACAATGATGAAACAACCTTGGAAGATTGTTTAAAACACAGTCCAGTTAAAATATCCAATCTGCAGAGCGGGAATTTAGAAATCAGGTCACTATACAACTGACACACTTTCGAAAGTTTAATGGTAATTGCAGAGTTGAATTTCAGAGTACCAGAAGCACCTCCGTGTTTACGATTTGCAATGTGATCCACAAAAGTTATTTTTCGCCATACTTTCATGAAACCAGTTTTAAAACTACCAGGAGTGGAAGTAGTTCCGGAAAATGTCGGAGACGTCCCAGTCGTCGACGGACTAGCAGTAACACTTTCCAAATTATCAGCATAATTCTCTCCAGGAGTTTTCAAATATTGGAACAACGGTGAAAACAATGCTTGAATATACCGTGGCCCCCATAGCACTTCAATTTGTGATTTTACGGCGATAGCTGCATTCAAAAAAGTCTGCGGGATCGGCCGACTCACCTGAAAACATAACGTACACAAAACCAAAGTAATAAAACGAAATCGAGAATTTAATTAGTGAATACTCTAGATCCTTACCCAGCCAAGTATAGGATGCCAGTGACTTTTATTTACTTGTTCATTCTTAGCAGCACATTCAAATAGTAAACTTTGAATTACTTTGGCAAATCCAGAATGAAATAAATTCGTCATCTCAACTTCTTCACAATTCTCTCCCAAATGAATCAAATTGGCCAAAAGACTCAAAATTATGGAAAGGTCTTTATCTGAAATGCAGGAGTAAAGCTTGACTTCGTCCTCTAAGGTGTGAACTACAGTTGGGAAAATTGAAATGTCCAGACCCTCTGGACAACTTGTCTGAACGTAGTAAACATACGCTGGTACCGTGAGAACTTGACGAATATAGTTTATAATGTGAACATCTTCCACATCCGTATCCGGCGATTTATTGTCAGTCATTGGACGTTTCGCCAGAGTTGATAAAGCGTACAAATTGGCTTTCTTCAGTGCAATTTTCCCGGGACGAGCTAAACCTGCTTCCAGAACATCATGGATACTTCCATATAAATTTCCATCCGTTACCATATGAGAAAATAAGGTTCTACTCAATTTAACCATCCCAGGCTCCAGTGATTTGTAGTTTTCCGTGTAAACAATTCTCCATCCTTGGGTCGTCGTCAGATTCACAATGGTGCTTAGAAACACAGACAATAACTTCGAATCTGCGACAAGCTCTGGTCTTAATTTGGACATTGAATTCAGACAGGCCGTGAGTAAATGCTTCAAATGCTCAATCCAAGACAACGTATTATCCTTTAAGAATCCACAGGCAATGTAACTCAATTGTGGACTTTCTTGGTCAAGACTCCAATGAATGTAACGGCAGAGTTTCTCCAATTGAAACGAGTCAATCTTTACATCAAAATTGTCCACGAAAGGTTTTGCTGCATTAAAAACTGTCATGGCCAACAATTGTTTGTTGGCTTTCCCATCCTCAGTGGTTTCAAAACCTTCCATGACTTTTTGGAATGTGACTCTTGGACTTGGACTTGAACTTGGTTGCGGCTTTGTCCCTTGGACAAGCACAGGGGTGGGACCTGGGTTCAGACATCCGTCCGCTGCTTCGACCTCCATTTTATGGGAAGAAAAATTTGCTGTGTATCAGCCCAAAATTGTCATCTTCAGTGTACAAACACAGGCACTAAGAAAATTCAATTAAAAAAGGTCAATTAATACATTTATATTTTGGATAACTTGACTTGGTGTCTCATTCCTCGTCTGAACAGAGTGAAAACGTCCAGACTTAGTCGACAAATTTGAAACCTTCCACGGCAGATATAATGACAAAATTAGTTCACTGATGACTGATTTGTGATTTCTCTTCTATACTTATCTATTAGCTGATAGCTAGAATGCAATTTATGAACGTTAAATCCGTAATCTTCATGCTCTACGTGGAACCTCTCGAGTTGATTTTCGAATCACTGGTTTTAATATGAAAATTGTTAATTGATTAGTTATTAGTATAATTTAAAATATACTCTCAATAACTAATGTTCGCTTCACGCGATAGAAATGCTAAAGAATTGGCCTGTAGTTTTCGTGGAGAATGGGTTGGGCAGTTAGTTGGGCATTCCAATTGTCCTAAAGAATGTATCACTAGTACTATGAAACAAACTCCATTAACAATTAATTCGCTGTAACAATAACATTATACACTTTTAGGGCAAATTCACTGAACACCGACACAGATTAATTGAAAAATTTAAAATTGACTATAACCTTAACGAAGCAATCGATCGTACATATGTTGACAATAATATCTAAATCCAAATAATTTCAAAAAGGTAGTCTTTTACTTTTTTGAGTTTGAATGGTTTGGATTACGAAACGAACGAACGAACCAAATATTCGCTCGATTTACTTACAACATTTTCGTCAAACGGAAGAACTGCCACTAAATATGAAACTCGCTAGATTTTGAATTTGAATTTAGAGGTACTTAAAAATTTTATTATATGGATGGGGATATAATTTTGATAAGTTTGTGGGAATGAATTGAGTATTCGTAAATTTTGTAATTTGAAGGATTAATTCTGTTTATTTGTATTCCCCGCTTACTCTAATGTTGTCATTGAAGCTCAATGTCATCCACATAATATTACTTGATGAATTCAAAATCAGCAAATTAGTAAGATTCTCGCCATCTCGCCATGAATGAAAGGTTCAAAATTTTGCGGAATATTTCAGAAACTGAAGTTAACCCTCACTTTCAATATATTATAAAAATTTGATAAATCTAATTTCCAGTACTCCGTATTATAGGAGATTTTGATTTGATTTATTGCCAACACCCCGTAGGTCCTTACGTTGTACAATTAATTTACCATTACAGGTTCAGATAATTCAACATAGTACAATTTACAGTCGTACATATAATCTTAAAGTCTATCGACCGTGTTCAGTAGCACTTCATTA
>JAQFYE010003640.1:0-14830 GCA_034694305.1 Protaphorura glebata
TAAAGATTTTACACCAGTAATTGAGGGCTGATTTGATAATTTCAACTTTTAGGGGTGGTTTTCCAGTTTCAAGGCGGATGAAATATCTAGGTGAGTTCCTAGGTGGGGAAAGCGCTCGCTTGTAAAACGACTGTTGAATCTTTTCCAGTGCTTCATAATGAAGGAGGCCCCAGGTTTCAAACGGATAGAGTGAGGTAGATTTAATGATTGAGTCGAAAAGTGTGTTCAGCAGGCTAATGTCCATCACACGTGAGAACTTGATTCAAACAAAAAAACAATTCGAGCTTATTTGTAACATTGTGCACGGCTTACGGGAAAATATTATTTTGTGATGGATATTCTAACACAACGAGACTGATCCAGACTGCGGAATCTCCAGATTCGGACTCGTTTCTTCCGCATTGGTCTTCTTAACCCAAAATGTCTAACAAGGTAATACTAACCGTGAACTCCTAACATCTAGGAAATATTATGTAGGATAAGTAAAATCATTTCCTTCCGTGATGATCTGATGTCCGAATTCCTATAGTCTCATTAACAAGAATTCAGAGGACCCAGATGATTTTACCTGTTTTGGTCTGTTACAAAGATCGGTATCGTTAGAAATTAAAAATAGAATTCGAACAGTGATATCTTGAGGCAAATTATTTATTTGGATGATTTAATCACATATTTTGCAATGTACATTTCAAATCGAGGTCGGTTTCGACAATTTTGAATGATTCGATTATCCTGGAGTATCTACAACACCAATTCATGTGGAGAATATCGAATCTCCTCCACCGAGTAATTTCCCTGTTTATAGCCAACCTTTTCGGTCAATTTCCTCGTGGCGGTTTTGTTCTCGACGAGCAAGGCGTTCGGAAATAGTCCATCCTTGGCAGCCATTTTGGTGATTGTGGTTATGGCCCATTCACCAAGTCCCCTCTTAAGGTATTTATCACCAACGTAAAATCCAAAAAATTGACCATTCGTAGAATTCATGATCCAACAGCGAAGGACGTCGCTCTGGTAAACTCCGACGCCTCCCACACTCTGGATACAGTCAACCATGTTCGCCGTCGCTCCTGGAAAAACAGGATGCGGACGAAACTTTCCAATGCGTATCCCGTCTTCAGGGCGTAACATTCCAATCTTGTAGCCATTGATTGGACTGCAATGAAAATAATCATTAATTAGATATCTGGATTTTTCTTTTTACCACGATTTCATTAGATATTCGCCTACTGCTTTTGCGTATATATGGATTACCACTACCAGGGACAAATCTGTAGAGTCGATAGTTATTATTGGACAACAAAATTGTACGATGCGCCGAATGTCAATATCAGTGACATCCTTATGACTTCGAATTGGCTTGAAACCAAGCGCAATTAGTGTGACTGACTGACCACTCCCCTATTCAAACTAAACAATAATTCTATCTTACTAGAAGCACTTCGAAGGGATACACGCGACCTGTTTACGAGGACCTTGACCCAATCAGCACCCAGTTCTTAACCCATTATTTCGTGTGCAAATGAATTTTCATTTGCTTATAGTCGAGAATATTGAAAAGGTTATGACATCACCCATGTGAAAGTTGAAAATCACGGTTAATAAAACCAAAATAGTTTATCGGAGTCTGTGCCCTACTGTGCGCATGGTTAGATGAAGGTACAATACGATGGCAGTTTGATGTAATAGTTGCTACAATGCTAGACTATTTATTCAAAATCGAGATGATAATGTGAGGTTTATCACAAATGTAACGCTATATATCTACTGTGAGCGTTAAGTTTGTCGTTGAGAAGGAAATAAGTAGCTTGGTTTGGTCAGGTCATCTGGTTCAGCTGACAAGTCAGTGGTGTCGAGTCAAAGCACTCCCCGATAGGGACAAGATTTGTGGTCAGTTCTCCGAACGTCAGGATCGTCTCTCACGCAACCCGATGAAGCATGATGTGCACTTAAAAAATGTTATTCAGGACTTCCAGGTTTCTCGAAAGGGTGGTGTAATGCCATCAGACTCCGTCGGCGGAGAGATGGTTGGCCACTTTATTGTTGTGCTCTGTTGAGTTGACATGAGCGCGAAGGTCCTGGCGTACATGATGAGCACCAACGGATTTAGTAGCTCAGTCCCTGAAGAGGTCATTCGGCTTTCCACGACTATCGATGAACCGTCTCATGGTAGCGAGAAAGGCGTCCGTAGAAAGTAGAGAGATAGGGTTAACAGCTTCCAGTTAGATGGCACGCGTTGTTAGACAAATGAATACGGCCGGGCATGCTCGACATTACTTCAGCATTCAGGGTCCATCGTAGCCCCGTCCAGATCGGAGGTATAGACGAGCCGGATTAACTCGTATTTTATGCCACATGGGTTAAAATTCATGCAAAATTTCTTATTTTTCGTTCACGTCAATATTTAGAGGCACCCACTATGGATGCATCGCATAAAATTTTGGAAAACACGAAATAATTATGTCTGTCAAGGATTTGAGTTTCCTGAAGTTCTTTGCAGACAAGTAGTCAGAATCTTGTCAGAAATTATTATTCTCGAATTTTCCTGTAATGAATATCCAATTGGTACACGTCAAAAAGCGCTTGAAATAGCATGTGATTTAACCTAGGATGTTCAACTTGCACAGCGGATACTTCATTAACTTTTTTTTAAAAAAAATTCGAAGATAGGCAAAAAAACAGTTCATTTGTGCACGAAATTATAGATCGAACCCCACTCAGAGGATATCAATCCATTACGAAAGTTGGGTGTAGGGTCAAGGTCATCGTATACGAGGTCGGGTTTCGGATGTATCCATTTTTAGTCAATTTTATTACTGTAAGGAGGTCACTACCTTTCTGGTTAATTTTGCTAATTACTGACAATATGTGGTCTCATTAACGCCGGATCCGATTTTTTGTTAGTATGTAAAACGTGATTTGATTCTCGTTTAAGAGGAAATGGTCTGGTAGTACAATCAATAGAACAAGATCGGGATATTGATATTTGAATAATTCTATTTTGCTAACTCTCTTTTGATGAGCTCTTATCACATATCGAAGAATCCAATTTCACTTTGTATAATTGAAATTGAAATTGAATCAGTAGTTAAATGAGATCAGAGATTCCGTAGTAGTATATGTATATCGATTGCCTTACTCTATTATCTGTCATTATTCTTGTGTATTGTAAATTACTTGGGTCTGAGTTTCAATGCATCCTCAATATTCATGAAGTAATGATGACAGGTTTCGGTCCAGGTAATTTTCCCATATTTCTCGCACCAAGTCTTCAAAATTTCCGGTTTGAACGTTGTTCGGAAAGACAGTCTGGACTTCCAATCGATAAGATCCTCAAACCCTGTAATCATTTCAGGAGTCATGTCAGCAGGATCATCTGGCTCAGACGTACAAATCGCAACATCACCAAAGAACTACGTAGGAAAAGTTATTAAAATATTTCAAATAAAATATTAGGTTGCATTTTTATTAATCATATTTTTTAAATTGAATGTCATACGGAGCGACGTTGGAGGCCGACAATAAAGGACTTCTCAATGGATGAAGCATCACCCTTGTAGGCGAAGAACCGAGTCTCAATGTGATTGCTAAAACGGTCCATCACCAATAACTTCATGACATTGTGGACCTGTAGATTAATATAAAAAATTAGTGTTAAACTAAAATAGCGTGATAAATTAAAAACAAAGCATACCATGCCAGACCGTGGCAATCGTGGGGTCACCACATTGTCCAAGGTCTTTTGAATTACTTCCCGTGGGATGCGTTGGAAAGCGGACAGCATTTTTATAATCGACACTTTCGTTGTCCTCCACGAATTGAATTACTAATTTGTTTAGTGTAATTTGCCTTAATTTTTCGTAGGTCTGAATTATTTTATCCGCTTTTACGAAAATAATGGTTGCGAGTCGTGTTAGGTGTTTGGTTCCCCTTGTCACTTTGGTCACTTTTGGAGAAGTTTATTTATTTATGTTTTTAGTGTCTTAGCAATAGGTACGTATTTAGCAGGCATAATTTCTCCAGACAATTTTTATTTTATTGCAATTTACAATTCAAGACCCTAGTGCAAGAAGTACACCTCAAAATTCTTAGCAACGTGGGTACAGGTGTTTTGCAAATCTGAAAAATTTTGGGAAATATATCGTAAGATATCGTTAAACACCGGACTAAAAATAT
The DNA here is from genome assembly GCA_034694305.1 of Protaphorura glebata. NCBI lineage: Eukaryota > Metazoa > Arthropoda > Collembola > Poduromorpha > Onychiuridae > Protaphorura > Protaphorura glebata. Next base: position 4,174 of record JAQFYE010003640.1, read on the forward strand.
CCAGTTTCCATTTTATATTATTATGAACGCCCGTACAGCACGACCTATACAATGATATGTGGTGTGTGTTAGTGTGTGGGTGTTGTACCGGGCTCCATTTTCCACTGACTAGCTTAAAATATTGGCTGCGCGGTCAGAAAACCAGAATTCTTTTAAATTAACTGGTACTCTTTGAGTGGAGGCACCGATGGCTCTGTTATTGTCTCACCATATGGAACGCTGCCGACAAGGTAAAAAATAAATAAAATCACCCGTTACCACGGATGTGAATCTCGATGACGGTGCATGGTGGTGGTGAATGGTCAGTTCCAATCACCAATTGGGTTCCCTGGTCAACGAAATATGACAGACAAGTCCGCGCTCCGCTATTGAAATCCGCGTTCAGCTTACATACATATATTTAGAATGAAGGGGAAAGCGTTGGTTGCCTAGTTATAGCGCCACAATTCTGTGATCAGAAATTCGTTTCTATAGAAACGAGTCAAGTGAAAGTATCGGGCTAAAATACTCTTTATCACTATCAGAGAGTATCTCTCTATCTAACCATCACTGTCAGCGTGGTAGAGTTTATACTCGCGTCTTGGCTGCGTATTTTTCGCACGAACTGACTTTCTACCTCAAATTCAAATTCCATCAAATAGAACCAATTTTACTGGGACAACTTGGGAACTTTTATTCCAACATTTGTTCAGTTAAATTTTAAGGTATCCATGGAAACGAATTCGGACGCACATGTAAATTACCGTATTTCCCATAATAGAAGCCCGGGCTTCTGTTTACAAAATCAAAGATTTAGACCGGCTTTTATTAGAGACCGGTTTGTACTAGAGACCTGCTTCAATTGAAGACCAGCTTGTATTGGAGACCAAGTTTAAATTTTATTAAAATAATTTTAAAAACATTTTAATGGTTATTTCAAAATTATCGCAAAAAGTTCACCACAAACGCAACGTTTAAAAACATTTATGATTTTCATTCGTTTTTGAACGCCAGAACTTTGTCGAGCCAAATCCTTCGTCAGCTCACCACACTATTTGTAATTCGCAATTCTTTCTACGCATAACGATAAACCGGCTTACATTGGAGACCGGCTTGTATTAGACACCGGGATGTTTAGAGACCGGCTTGTAGTAGACACTGGCTTGTTTTAGAGACCAGCTTGTATTAGAGACCGGCTTGAATTAGAGACCCGCTGGAATTAGAGACCGGCTTGAATTAGAGACCCGCTGGAATTAGAGACCGGCTTGAAGTAGAGACCGGCTTCAATTAGAGACCGGCTTCTATTGACAGAATCAATAATCTAGACCGGCTTCTATTAGAGACCCGGCGTCTATTGCAGACAGGCTTCTATTTGTGGAAATATGGTATCCAAAGCATGCGCGCACATCTGAGCGTTTTCCCACAACTATATCTGTGACCATAGTTTTGCCATATTAGTCATATACGACATTTCTAGCCACGTTTCTAACGAGGGAATAACAGTGGTCCCGAACGCCTGTCGCAGTTTATTTGAATTCAAATATTCCGAGCGCACCGGCGACATACAGTTCAAGACGAGAAAGTTCGTTGACCTCCTCCCATCTCTCTTATGTATTCACAATTTTCGGTTCGAGCTCATTTCTTTTCGATTTGTTGATTTTCAGCAACGCCGAATCCGCAAAGTCGCTGCGACTTTGAAGACGTTGCAACGTCTTCAATTCTTTGTTCAGTTGTTGATTTAGGAATGGGTGCTGCAAGACAGGCGACGGATATATCAGAAGTTCATTTCGTTTCATTTTCTAAAACATCGTTGCATTCCCGTGTCCATTTTCATGTCCTCTGCCCTTCTGTGTGTCTACCACGTCGCAAAACTGGTAGAACTATTAGAATGCTGAACCAACATTTAAGTACTGTCCAATGACACTTTGTAGTATTATAATTATTGTTATTATGCGGATTGAATTGTGTCCTCCAATTTGCAATGGCTTCTATTCTAAAGCAACAACATTTGTCTACATGACTGTAATCCCAAATCTAAGATAACGTTTAATAATTTGCATTGTTTGTTGAAAAATCTGATGCAAATCTGGCATTATCGGTACTAGTTGACACTTTATTTCCATTCGGAACTCAGTCACGATCCTGTTTTGTTTTTTGATTGATTGATATGTATTTATTTAAGTCATCAACTCCATAGCTCACACAATATAATCGTAAAATACGTCACAAAAAAGTTTACGCCAAGGCCACCCGGGATTCCCAAGCGATCACCCGGCCGTGCCCGACGTTGCTTAACCTCAGTGATCAGACGAGAACTGGTGCTTTCAACGTGATATGGTCCTTGGCAAAAATCATTCAGTAATTCCATGCGCATGCAATGTGTATTTTTACAACAAATTATAATTCTGCCACTCCGAAAATATATGCTACAGTTCTAAGTTGACCAATACTGGAACTCAAATCTGCATTTCACTGACTGTAAGAATAAATGCGCATCTAATCTAAAAGTTTCTGTTTACGACTAAACTGACTTATCATTGTTTTCTCATGCACATCTTGAAACTCATGTAGTCTTATGAGATAACATTTACATGATCGAAATGTGATTTTGTGATATCAGACAAAAATAATTGTGTTCATCGCGCATCATGGACATAAATATATTTATTGCTCATTTCGTTTGTTTTTAATCTTGTTCCGACGCTACTTTAGTGCCTCCACATTTACATCCAACAAAGGTAAAGAATTGGCTAAAAATGCAGTAAATTAAGCTAGGAGGTTACAACGAGATAATTCTATTACTAGGAGAGCCTAACTTGGAGAACTTGTTTGAAAAAAGTAAACAAGCATATTTCACTCTGGGCGCACTGTGTGCAAATTGGCCATGCCATTTGACAAAACGCGCCCAACGTTAAATTCCCATTTCAATTTGTCATAAGATGGACAGGGTCGGCATTTAAATTGTATCCAAACACTATAACCTTATCGGACATGGAAAAGTGTGTGAAGTGAAATTTTATAATGGCTTCCCGGTAACTGGCACTCCTAATAATAGGTTTAGCTCATGTAACCTCCTTGTAATTAAGTATTGGATATTGCGTACTCGAATGCTTTGGATGACACTTAAATAAACAAACAAACAAATGTGTCGTTCCTGAGTATCAAAGCCTTTGACAAATAGGCTGAATGTGTGAATATTAGATACGAGCATAAAATTGTAATACTGACGAGTGACGAATAGTTTCATGTCGTATTGTGATTGTTGTGTCGCTTGCTTGGCGTGGCAAAAAAAATAATTTCGCAAAACTTGGGTATTAGAATTCTGCATGCCTTCGGTCGGTTTAGAGTGATTTATAGAATTGGACATATTACAGACTGACTTTCCTGATTTATGTTAGGGAATTGTGCACTGATAATCTAATCAAGGACTGATTCTTCCAATTTAAGTACACCGATCGTAAGTAATCTGATTAAAAACTACCAATGGAATGGAACCGCTGAGATTGCATCCAAATTGCTCGTGATTGATATTTTTACAATCCTGACACTGAAAAAAGATAAGGCCTTGGCGATTTTGAAGATCCGCTTGCGCGCGCGCCACCCACCTAAGTGTCCGGCCGGTATCCGAAAGTCCGACATTGTGAGAGACAAGAAAAATCCGAAAACCCACCATTCTCCACTCCGCACTCCACACAGTCCACTCCGCACCCGCACTCTTCATGCAGTTCACAATTTCACATCACAGCACAGCCCAGGCCTTATCTATTTAGAGTGTCAGGATTGTGAAAATATCAATCCCAAGCGATTTGGATGCAATTTCAAAGAATTACCTCGAGTGGTTCCATTGTACGTCTTTCATGCTTTATTTTTTTATACCGGAAGAAGAGAATTATCAATCGGAATACCGAACCGAGAAATAGTTTATTTTATTGTTTCAATTTAACCATAACCAATCATTTAATTTGACACTCTATATACACTTATCTAACTAACCAAGGTAAGTAAAACATTTTCCCTTCAGGTAAGCCAGTACTGAAAATAATTTCCAAACTCATCACTTTTGCAAATTTGGAAATTCCGACGGTCCTGTGGACCGTGAGACCGTGGAATTCCACAGACGGGACAACCCTGTGACAACCAAATATGAAGTGTATGGGGATGAATGGAAAATTTTTGACCTATGACGTCATTTCGTAAACAACTTTGGTGCTTATTGGAGAGACCTATTTCCCATTATCGTAATAAGCACCAACAGATAAATAACAACTGGCTGTGGTCAGTACTCCCAGGGTAGGGCGTAGTCAAGGTTCCTTGTAATAACTGACTATAAAAAGGATATGTTTAACCAATAGGGGTAGTACACCGCCTATACATATCTCAAATCGTACAGGGTTGAGGTTAGGCTCATTTGACAGATTTATATTTTATAGTGCTCCAACTTGTTCTCATCAAAAAATTCGAACCGGAAGGTATTCAAAACATTTTTTGAAAAAGTCAATTTAACACGTAGAAGATAGGGACTAAAGATATCAAAGCTTGCTTTCGCCGCGGATGGAAAAGTTTCGAATTGTTTACGCATGAGTTGATAAACATTCGTCGTCCGACAAATGATAGAATTGACGCAAAATTATGAATACTCGTATTTTCAATGAAAATTCACACACACAGGATAGGACTCAACTACATGGTGTATCATCTCAAATTAGACTCTACAGGGTGGACCATTAGTAATTCTTTGAAGGGTAAACTCACTAATACGATGTAGTAAGAGAGTGCAAGTACTACACTACATAGTGTGTATCATAAATTACACTCTGCAGTATGGATGATAACTAATTTTTAAAAAAAGAAAATTGAGTTTCGCCTATGATTAATAAAATATGGTATTAGTATTAGACTCAAATGAAGGTAGCAGTTCCCGCTTCTCGCCAGCATTTTTAAAGTGTTATATGTATAACTATTCAAGATAATACTTCATTATTTCCCTTAATTATACTTTCCCGAAACCTCAACAGGGTTTTAATAAAATATATTTCATTACTGGTAACACATATCTCGAGTCTAAAGAACCATCCTGCTGTGAATTTAAACATGACCTTGATTGATCCCCATATTGGGGCACAATAGAAACTGATAAATCTAACCATGGATTCTGTACTAGGTGAACTGGCATACCAGTCTTTGAAGTGATGAGGGGTCGACTTGTTGTACAGCTTTGGTGTGGTCTGTAACTAGAAATTGAACTCTAGGTAGGACCAAAGGAGATTCTTCTTGGCCACAATTTCTAATTATTAGGAAACTAGCCTTCAATCATACATATACAATATTATTATAGAATTTTTACGCCGCTTCAGGCAAACGTCAATTAGCACGCATATTTTCTGAGATTACAGCTATAAAAGATCCGATGTCATACGATGGCCGTATTCTGTTCACAACAATTAACTAAATCTTAGATATTTATTCGAATTCTTGGTTATGAACAAAGAAAGAATCTGAGCTTATTTGTAAGATTGTGCACGGCTTATGCGGAAATATTATTTAGGAATGGAAATTCTGACAGACGACGAGAGTGATTCAGAATGTGGAATATCCAGATTCACTGTCTTCCTTCTCCCAATGGTCTTCTTATATCTGATTAACTGCGTTCGGATATTGTCTACAATTCGTGTAAAAGATACATTCAAACAAATGATGGAAAACGTTTTCTCTCACACATTCTATAGCTTTCATCATAATCACGACTACACCCCTAACATTTTTTCATACACTTTAGCATGAGCGGACTGGCCCAATGGGCGATAGGGCGATCGCCAAGTGCCCCCCTGGAAATTTAACATTATGGGCATAGAATTAAGGCGCCCTTTGTCTCATGCCACTAATGTTAACTGTCAACGGCGCCCATGAGCTGACAGCAATACCCACACAATTGTTCTCTTTTTCGTGAACACCCTGTATAATGAATTAAAAATTACCGTATGAATATCATATAGCTTTACTCAAACAGATTTGCTTAGAATATTGACGGTTAGCACTTAGCGATGCTAGGGTCTTAGCGATAAGACCCTAGAATACGGGAACTCTGAACAGCATTAGGCTATACGATTTTGGCTGTAAGCAAAGTAATAGACTACGTCCGGTTATCGGTACCTTCCTGGATCATGTGATCGCTTTGTAATGTTTAGTTTTGCAACAGTAGGGGCTTTACGAGTAGAAAACTTCCGGAAGGGATTTGGTACAGGCACTCGTTATTGTTGGTCAATATTGTAGTAGAACCTTATTGGAAGATTTTATTTAATCCAGGAAAGGCATGACTTGAGAGTTAGTAATGTATATCAGTGATTATATTGATTTGTGTATAGAAGAAAGTGAGTTCAATTTTGATAATGGTTAAAACCCAATTTGAATATGGCTGGATTCTTGATTACAACTGGATTGGATTAATGATTAACGAGAAAATAACCATTGGAACTGTTTGAAAATTCTACGACTATGTATCATTATGATCATGCATGTATTATGTGTACTCGGAACAATGTGAATATAATAATCCTTTTGAACCTTACACTAGTTTTACGTAATGTGTCCAGTTATGAAAAGAAGACAAAATAATTTACATTTAATGTATAATTAGGTCTTATAACTTTTGACACGGAAATAAATCTCATTCTATTCTATTCTATTCTACCCTTCAATCTTGGTGGGGTGGGTTTCTCTCGTATTTTTTTTATTCCCGCAAGTACGACACAGCCCTGTATTTGATTAAGGTATTATGAAATTGAATCTTAATGTTGGAAAATGTTTGTTGGTTTCCGCTAACACGTCAGTTTGGATTCCGCAGAACCTATAGATAGATATAGACAGATATAGGGATGAGGACGGCCGAAAGTTAGTTCTCACAACCAGGCTCTGTAAAGGTGCAATCCCGCTCGGGTATCAGTCCGATATTCCATCACCCTCTCAAGTTATTCCCAAGTTTCTTGGAGGAATATGAGACCTGTTTGTGTCTACTTGTTTCTAAAACCAATGTAGGTTTACTGTTCTCTCAGTTGATAAAGGTAGATTACGCTCCGAAGTACATTTTCTGGCTTCTTGCGAATGCCTTTTATTAAACACAAATGACTTCACAGAAAATACAATGAAGATCTAACTACTCAATGTAACTGTGAAGTAAAGACCCGTGCTGAAGATACTGACTTGAGCACAGCTTAGGCAGTCTAGAACTAACTTATAAATTTACAAACAAGAGAGAAGAGAACTTAAGGTCCTCCTCCTTAACCTTGGCCTTTTGGCCTTCAATTACCAAAGCAGGAGTCACACCATTACCGGTTTTCCACAATCTACTGGAAACCAAAGAACAGGAAGAGACTGAAACAACCTGGAATATTCCATTTCATACTAACGTTAATTTAAGGCACGGTTTACCTGACCGGTGTGACCCACAATGATATGAAGTGAATAACAACTTGCAAGAATGTCGTAAACGGGATGCGCTTATACGACTAACAAGTAAATTGAATTCAATTCGGAATGCAACTAAACGATTAATAAATGAATAAATTCAACAAATAATGCGATTTAAACGGTAGAATTTCAAATTCATAAATTTCTCAAAATTAAGTCAAATGTCATATAATGAAATCATCAACTCAATTCCACAAAGTTCCACTTATTTTTCAAAATACGAACAACATCAAATAATAAATAAATACGTTGAATCCAATTGACTTCATTAAGGCCACAATATTATTAAACATTTCAGCCGTTTCAACTCCAGCGGACTAATACCAGGAAATTAGCTCTTATATATTATTGATTTATTTACCTTTCAACTAGTCGAATTGAAAATTCATACTACAATGGAACTGATAATCAATTTCAATGCTTTTATTTCATTTTCACAAAACCAATGGGTATTTTACCCTTCTCGTACAAGATTTCTATAATTGGCTTATAGGATTCGGAAATTTTGTACTAAATCTTAAATATGGCATACACGTAGAAGTAAGTTTTGGGTTACAAGTAGATGCTGCTTAACGTAGACATGAGAAGTTCGTTGTAAAATATTTAAACACGAGGTTTAGGCTTGTAGCGGATCTCCATGATGGGTTCATCCATTTTTCTGAATCCAATTTTTTCAAAAACGCGTTGGGCAACGATATCGTCCTTATGAAGGAGTGCAGTGGGGAAAATATTCCTACTCGCAATCAGAATCGTCATCAAAACCAAAGCCCATTCTCCAATTCGTTTCCCACGGAAGTCTTTGTGAACTTGGAGTGCATAGAGCTGACCATTGGTTGAATTCAAAATTGAGCTCACGAGTTGATCACCCTTGTAAATTCCAATTCCTCCGAATGTCTCAATACAGTCAATCATGTTAGCCGCAAAGCTCGGGTATTTAGTGTACGGAGCAATCTTTGCCAAGTCATTTCCATCCCTGGAGTAAAGCATACGGAGACGAAACCCTGTGATCGGTCTATTAAACAACAAATAATATTATTACGCTATTATACTGTTATTCTTATCATTGACATCACACTTTATTTTCGTAATTTGAACGAGTTATCCCGGTCTTTTAATTGGAATACCTGTACTATTACATCGAACATACAAACGAATATTTACCTGGACTCGAGCTCCATAGCATCATGAATTTGCATGTAGTATGGAATACAACTTTCGACGAATGTGATTTCCCCGTGTTTCTTGCACCACTCTTGGATTTTCTCAGGTTCAAATGACGTTTTGAAGGCCATTTTGGTCTTCCAATCTAGGATACCATCAAATTCTGTGACCATCGCTGGCATTATCTCGTCAGGGTTAGTTGGTACGGATGTCGTGATGTTCATATCGCCGAAGAACTGTAACATGATAAATAGGTTTATCTGAGAGATGGTTCATAAAATGTTTACATCTATCTGCCTTGCTCCAAACAAAATAAAAGGTCTGATCGGCGAAACGTCATGTTTACCCAATCTACAGGGTCGCGCATAACATTTGCCCCCATCGGCAGCCAGATTAGGGGCAGTCGGACAATAAGCGAGATATGAATTTTGTAGTGAATCTTATCGCGGATCTAGGGAGCCCTTCTGCTTAAAAATCCGATGCGCGTCACAGTATATATGAACGCTTAAATGAAAAGCGGCATGAAAACACCCCTAAACGTCGGCTTTTCTTGGTATGAACGTAACCAATTTTTATTTGTTTGAAAAATTCGTGGATGCAATCCTTTCTCCATATGTTTATGCGATTTTTAAAATTTTGTTGGACCTGTTTAGAGGGTGTTAATTTTTCACTGGCAAGGCATTTGGACGAGAAAATCAGATTTTTTCAAAACGCCTTGCCAGTGAAATATAGAATTTCTCCAAACCGGTCTAACAAAATTATGAAAATTGCATAAAATTATAGCAAAAAAATTGGCATCGACGGATTTTCCAAAAAAAAATATTTCTGGCATGTTTTTGTCAAGAGAAGGCGACTTTAATTGATGGCGTCGTCAGCGCCTCTACGCGTGTCGGATTTTCTAGTGGAAGAGCTCACTGGATCCGCAATAAGATCTCTACCAAATGTATATCTCGCTTTTTGTGCTATTCTCTGGTTGGGCTACCGATGTGGGGAGGGCAAAGTTATGCGCGACCGTGCAATTGTTTCCTGAAACTTCCAACTTGGAGCATGGTAGATCGTTATGCACCGCCATATTAATTTTTAATTCTATTTCACCGAAGTATTTTCTTTCGTTCAAAAATGTGTGTACTTACGGCGCGATACTGGGTAGCAACAACGAAGGTTTGTTCCTTGGAGTTGATGACACCATCGAATGCATAAAATTTTGTCTCAATGTGTTTTGAGTACTGTTTGTCCACGTAAACTCTCATGACGTTGTGAATCTGTGGATTAGACATATTTACCATTTATGTTATGATTTTTTTTAAGTTACAAATAGCTGAGGACATTTTTTATTTTTTTACTGACCAAAGCTGAACTGGGCAGACGATGGTTAATCACTTTTTCCATCAAGTAGGCGATCCGGCCTACATTTTCGATCTGTTGAAAAGTTCGGTGGAACATAGCGAAGTCTTCAGATTTGAATAAAGCAGGATTTGTAAGCGATTGGAATGTCTGGATGATTAATTTAATTTTCCGCGACTTAATTCTTCCATTAACGCCACACTATAATGTGTCAGCTGCCTTGGAGCTGAGCGTTGCAAAAAATGCAACTTTGTTTGCCAAACTTTTTGGCCACCCTGACAATACGAATACGAATGTGGACTTGGAGCAGTTGTAGTAAATATAAATATTTGCGATAATTAACGGTGTTTAATGCCAAGAAATATACAGCCCGTGTTGATTTAATTTCGTGGAGTAATATATGAATACCAGATTTACGCGTTTGCTTTGTCTTTATTCAGATATTCCTACAATATCAATGGACGTTTTGAAATTAACATATTTCTTACGCACCGAACAACAAATCAATTCGTATTGTTTTTGCAAAAATTGATGAAAGTACAAACAAATGAACAGTCCTACGCTCATTTAGGTGCGTTGGTTTGGTTTTAAAAATGTTTTCATTGTTTACTAATTAGTTAAAAAATAAAAGTTACTAGGATGTATGTCGTCCCGTCACGGTTGCGCCACAGAAGGGCGAGCGAAGCGGGGTGTGCGTCGTTCATTCTTT
>JAQFYE010003641.1:0-14830 GCA_034694305.1 Protaphorura glebata
AAATTCAAAATCTTAAAATATTAAAATTTCAAAAAAAAGTTTCAAAGTAGTCTGAGAGATAGTAAACGCCCTGTATAGGCAGGCCCAGCCAAATTGTACGCCACAGCCTTAAATCAGCTATAGGCAGCTGCCTACTCCGCCTAATAGCTAGGAATATTCACCGGGAGAGATAAAAATCAGGTTCTACAATAATGGAGGATTCCTAATCAACGTGCTTCGCGTAAAACCAGCTTGCTTTACTATGCTCGTTGGAAAATGTACATCTCACTTTTATCTGGCATATGGCCCCAAGATAAGGATAAGCTTAAGCTCCTTAATTTTGGAGTAAAAGATATCGAAGCATACAAGACATCCCGGTATTTAGTCACTGGGTCGTGTCAGTCCGTTAAGCGTCGTTGTGTAGCAGGGTTGTTACAAATACTTTGGGGAGTGTTCGATCCCTGCGGCAAACACCGCTCACAGACCAATCCATCTCTTTTCTCTGAACACCGCTCGAGTTAAAAGAAATTCCTTTGCTTAAAAACTTTCTTCGTATTTGCAAGTAAATATCCATTTGATGGTTTTAATATTGTATTGAGAAAAACTATAGAATTATTCCCAGTGTGCGTTTCTTTGCCTGTACTTGTACGTTCAGCACATATCATGATAAGTATTTAATTAAACATGCTGTATGTATTAAACGGATTCACTACATACGATTATGCGTTATAGTTAGAGCCTGGCAGCTATATTTTTCGGAGGTCAATTAATTTATTCCTATTAATGATCAATCATCAAAAGTTTACCCACTTGAGTTTTGTAGTTAACTGAATATTTATTTACTTGCTGCAAATCCGTTTGCTTAATTAGATTCTACAATAATAAATTAAAAATACGAGTACAAGATTCTACAATAATGCACTGTGACATTTTTTTACACACTATATTGGTTTGCTTGTTTTTTTAATTATGTTGGCATTAATTCATTAAATGCGATGTAAATATCCTTTTGTTTAAGCTCATGTCTTCAAAAGTAACAATGACACGTTCTAACACTTAAGACAAGAAGGATGGAACCGAAATAACTGCATGAAATTTACAGCAATCATAATTTGATTTGGACATTTTTTATTTGCGTCTATTGCTGCTGATCTTGGTTCGCACGATTAAAATTAAATAGAGAATAAAATATTTCTGTTGTTTAAAACGGAACGAAAGGGCGAGTAATTTTTAAGTTATAAAATTTTTAAAAGTTATAAAGCTCGTAGTGATTTTATTGAATCGTTACGCGATTTGAAATTTACACCTCTTAGTCAATGCACCGTCATCAAAGTTGACCTTCATATTTTTGCACGTCAGGAACACGATCCGTAAGACCTACTCACACACACTCAACCAAAATTGAAGAAAAAAGTAGTTTACTTCAATTTCGGCAATTCCAAGAATCACGACAGAACTCCACGGTCCACACGCACGCGACGTGTGCGGCTACGACTTCCCACGTAAATGCTGGTTATTATAATTGTCTGGATTAAATGTACTTTGATCACTAAATTCAATTTTCCAGTATATCTTTTAGTCTTCCCAACGCTGTACGTAAAATCTAAAACTTTCTAATAAGGCCAGAAGAATTTATCATCAGAATTACTCCGATAATGTCATCTTTTACCATACCGGATCCAAACTTATCGGACAAGTCTGTTCATGAACTATTTAAAATATTTTTGAAACTTTTTACTGATATTATTGTGTGTCTCGCCGTTGCTATCTATTTCTGGTTGGAAGCTTTGTTCCGATTTGTAATTCCAACTGCACCGAAATCCCTGAAGGGTGAAATAATCCTGGTAAGTAAACCTGGAAATAATAATTTGATTCAAAATTTGGATGTTATTTTATCTAACAGACTGTTTAAAATTGACTTTTTGGGGAAAGACGGAAGACGGTAATCGAAGTCTAACCTAATAAGATTTCCAAAAAAAAAAAATTCTGTCTCACATTATCTGAAAGCTGTCGAAAAATACGATAAGTTTCGTCAAGTAAAGAAAAAGTCATTTTTTTTAAAGAACAAAGCAACACTTCAAATTAGTTCAAATTTTCGTTTTTGGTGCTGACTGTAACATATTTCCAGCCGAAAGTTGGTTTACAACAGTCTCTTAGACAAAGAACACTATTCTAGCTTAGTTTTCGTAGCAAATATTTCGAAGTTTTGGCCATATATAGTGATTTCTGCTACTAGGGGTACCTTTAATATTCTAATGTAAATGTAGCCCATATGCGTCTTGGTCATGTGACTCAATCAAAGATTTCGCGTCGACTAATACTAAGTATAGATAATTAAAAAAAATTAGGTCACTGGAGCAGGAAATGGAATCGGGCGTCAAATTTGTTTACAACTTGCAAATCAAGGAGCCATTTTAGTCTGTTGGGACATCCACGATTACAATAATAAATCAAATGTTGACGAGCTGCGGGCTAGAGGAACAAAGGCTTTTGGATACCAAGTTGACGTTTCCGATATAATTAATGTCAAGGAAGCAGCTTTGAAGGTAAGGTCACGCGAATTTACAGTGTATTACCAATAAATCTACTACCAGGCCGTCTGCACGGTTGTTCACAAATATTATGGCATACCCGAAAAAAAGTAAGCTATAACTGGAGACGCAAATAAATGAGATATACCGGGCGCCTCAATAGGATACGATCACAACTCCCTATATTCCATCAAATTCCAAAATTCGACATTCGACATAATTCGGCCCGTGACCATTTAATGTAATTTCATAAAATACCGAAAACCAAATAATTCTCCCTTGACCTGTGAACGAACGACGAATATTCAGTATTTGGTAGTTGGTACAAAGTAGCCGACCGAATAGTATTCTGTATGGTTATATTATAGTGTATCCGAATTTCGGGTTGAAAACTTAAGAATTGAAAGTTCATTTTGTGCTATGTGTCCAAATAGGTAAAACAAGAAGTCGGAGACGTTACGATTATTATCAACAATGCTGGAATTATGGTCTGCAAAAAACTTCTTTCGATGACATCCGATGATTTTCAACGAACATTTCAAATCAACTTAATGGCACATTTTTGGATTCTCCAAGAATTTCTTCCAAAGATGTTAGAAAACAACCATGGCCATGTGGTGGCTCTCGCTTCAGCCTGTGGAATGGTACCTTCTCACAATATAATTGCTTACAATGCAAGCAAGGCTGCAGTCATCATGTACATGGAGTCCCTTAAAATAGAATTACGGAACGTTTCAAACGATTCAAATATCCATCTCACAACTGTTTACCCGATCGGATGCAACACAGACATGTTAAATGGATTGACGTGTTCGAGTCGGTAAGCCAATTTTACATATTAAAAGTTCGTTTCACAATTTAAGGAGACACTTTCCTTGAAATCAAATCCAGCAATGTCATCATATAATTTCAATGTAATCGGCTCCAATGGGATGGTAAAATTGTATGACCGTGACCTTGCCATGGTAGCACAGTTATAATTTCCACAGACAAATTTTACTTGATTCGAGATCTAGAAATTCCGAGCAATTTAGAAAATCCTTATATGATAAAAGTGAAATATGCATTTCATACTGAATTTTATGTCTTGAGTCAACGAGCTGCCGTTGCACACGGAGACGGAGGTTACACGATTTTAAATAAAAATGTTGAATGTCAAGGACAGTCATGCAATTATGAGTTAAGTTAGGGCTAGACAGATGTGATATCCCTAGTTTGGCGTGGAATCAGGTTAATCAGGTATTGAATACATTCTGTTGTGACGTTTCGCCACTTAAAATATTGATGAAAAAGCTGGCAACTAATCCCTTAAATCCAGAGCACCGTAACTAACCGTTAATGAACAGTTTTGTGCAAAATTACGAAATGTCTGGAAATCATGTGTCCAAACGAGCTCATCACTTGAACAAGATTTCATCGGTTCTCTCCCGTGTTTGGGTAATAATGCCATAATTATTACTTCAAAATTTAAGCATCCGCGTACGCCATGCGAAAAACGTCTGGCGATTTTGTTAAGTTCACGCAGAATTTATGCTTTATTTTGACACGCACCTTGTCCTTTGCTTTCTTAAGCGTGAGAAAGTAATAACGATTGATCGTTACGCGATAATTTTTTTTGGATACCCCGGTATGAGTAAATTACAATATTGTTTTTTTTTTAAATATTTTGTTAGACCTGGAGTTCCAGTTCCACTCGTAACGCCAGAGTACGTGGCAAGATGTCTAATTAATGGTCTGAAACGAAACTACGAGCATGTTTATGTTCCCGGTATTCTGATGATGGCTGAGGGCGTAATGAGGTACGTCATATTAACCATTAAACTACTATGTGTGTCAATGGGACCTCTTATAACTACGGAATCATATTCAATTCGTGGTTCAAGACGATTTTTTGATCCACGTGTTAGCCCTTCCCGGTATTCCACACAAAAGCTTATTCTCTATCACTTATAAAGCTATCAACCCAGATGGAAATAACATTTCAGATTTTTTTTGCGCTGAAGAGAAGTCTCCGTGTTAGTTTCTCATAAGGTTTCAAGTCGCGCGTCATGAGTGCGCAATATGGACGGCGTTATTTTATATTATCAAAACTAAAGTTGTTGTGTGTGTGAAAACGCACACATTGTGTCACATTCAATGCCGTTTTTTATATTCTGTTCGGTTCTTGTCGAGAAAGTAGAAGTCTATGAATGAAAATGTGCATGAGCATGCTTGGATAAAAAATTGAAACTCAATTACTTCTGACTGGCCCCGTTAGAATACTTTCTCCCGTTTTTCGAAATTTTACTGAGTTTAATGTCGTGTTTAACTATAACCAGGTTTAATAGTGGTAAACTCCCTTCATGAATGTTTGTATATTCGTCATAATATGTTATTTGTTCATATCATTTCAGATGGATTCCGTCAAAAGTTTTATCTGCTGTTGTCAAATATACAGGGGCCGGCGTGGCACCAGAAGTTCAGTCCAATCAAAAGTTAATGGTACAAAACTCGGCAACTAACGATACAAATAATAATAGAGAAGGAAATTAACCGCAGTTCTAGTGATGTGAGAGTCTGGAAGATATCTGATAAAGTTCAAATTAAATGAGTCGATAATACATTTTTTTCGGAAATATTTAAACTTCAGTTGTTTTATGAGGGTTCAGTATCATATACGGTATACGCATTATTTCCATTATTGGCAATTACCTCCCCGTCCGTAACGTGGGCACTGTCCTCATATTCTGCTATCAACAATATAATAATTATTCATAAAATGTGTTATTACAGAAAAAACATAAAACGTACATGTATTAATTGTTTTATGCGGAATTAAAATAATCGATTTGTTGTCCGAACAAAACAATATCTAATGGCAATCGCCTCTGCTAAAATTGTGTCCAATATGTATATGGCAAGATCATGTTCGATAATTCCTTGATTTCGTGTTTCTTTAATGTAAGTCTATTCCCAAAATTTTCATCCGCAGGACATGAGCATATTGGTTTTTGAAATGTTAATATCTGCGTAAAGAATTAGCCGTTCTTCGCAGTGTGACTACCAGTTCGATATTCGATTCTGGCCTAGTCGACTTTATTTATACATCGTCCATAAATTAAAACAATTGGCTAGGACCGTATTATTTTACTGTTGCAAGAAAACCGTTATAACAGGGACACTTATATGTATAAAGCGGCTGCCTACTCCAAATAGGTACCACCTGCCTGGAAACGACCACCTCCGAAATTAGGCTATCTTTCACTTACCGACTATCACAGAATATAGATAAGTTTTACACCATAATAAGCGTTTATTAATAGATGAACATTAATTAACAAGTTTTTGAAACTTAAATTAGATACCCATTTTCGATTACAATGAGGACTAATCCGGTAGTTTTACGCTGCGGTCGTGGTCGCGGTCACTACCGAACTAGAAATGAAATAACATTTACATTGTACAAAGAGACATATAGATTTGAGCAATGTTTGGCCTTCTTTGTAAACGCTGCTTTTTACTGATACAGCACACCATTCCGTTGTCACCCAAATTTTGAACTGGACATAGAACATTCATTATCGTACGGTCTGAAGCATTTGATCACGGTCGGCATTTCCATAACATCGACGGCCCTACAAATCCTGAGTATTGTTGTTGACATTTATTTCCGAAAGTTTCGCCTTTACGAGAGCCCTCTTTCCGCATTCCGTATTTTGTTTGCATTGATATTCACATTGACAACCATTTTTCAAGTGAATTTGAGAAGAAATGCTCATCAAATCAAAGATTCCTGGAATACAGGGTTGAGATTTATGAAAACCCGACTTCCAATTTCATCAAAACAAGAATTGGACAAGTATTGCACCATTTTAATGACAGTTCTTTTTATCAACGTCTGTGCTTTTCATGCTGGTTCTGTTGTTCTCTACTTATTTCATTGCGAATATCACATCCTCAGCAGTGTGTTTCCTATTTGTGAATCAGGAGTCAACGGAAGTCACAGGTCAATCCAAACGCTTATGCTCTACTTGATGCTTCATGTTTTCGTTTCGTGGCAGCCTGTTTTCTGCATAATGATAACTGCGTGTCCTATAATGGTCGCAGTTTATGCTGCTTTGCCAATGATTGCAGAGATGACGTAAGATACTTCTTACTTTTCAAAAAAAAAATCAGTGCACCGATGAAGTTTAAGAGATTCATAATTGATGGTCACGGAATGGGTACCAAAAAAATTTCCGGCCGCTTAAAGAATAATGTGTTGTAGCCTTGTAGCGCACCAATGCTGGAAAATTCTGAAAAATGTAACCCTAGTACATAGTCCATAGTCCATGGTCGAATATTTTAAGACAGGATTTTTTCTAATTTCATTAACTTCTCCGAGTCTTGGATTTTAAATTTCAGAACTCAAGCGTCTCACCTGGAGTTTAATCGATTCGATCTTGTACAATGTGAGAGATGGAACATAAACTACCGTTGCGCCACTTCCATTTTGGCAAGAGAATTTGAATGTTTTGGAAAGCTCACTCATCCGTCTTTCTTTTTCTTTGGTGTCCTTATCATTGTCATGTCGAATTACTTGATACTCACCCCAGGGATAGACTTTGTTGTCAAAGTTTTGGCCGTCTGTCTAAACACTTATATCGCTGTATATCTTATATTTGTTATTAAGCAGACGATGAACTTCCCAGAACACTCAGCAAACATTTTACGAGCCAGAAAAATGGGTTGCGCTCGTAGAAGAGAATACACAGATTCCTTTGTGAGAAGTTGTCAGGAATTGAGAATTTGGGTTGGACATTTTCGCTATCTATCCGCGGACTTCTTACCAAGAATGCTGAGCATTATCATCAAATACACCATAAATGCTGTTCTAAGTTAAATGTCTGTCGGAAAGGCACAGGTCAACTCAGTGCATTTCTCTTCTTCCCCGGCAACCCCAAGTTTCATCTGGACATGCTGGCGTAGGCTATTTATTATGAACCGCCCTGTACAATCTTAAATCGGGTGATTATACTTCTAACACAACTCTTCAAAATTTCATGGCTTGTTTCCAATACATTTACCGCAACTCTTTCAAATCATGTCAAGTTCATGTTCGTAGTGGATATTACGGGCAATAAAACACTTGAAAGTGAAGTTTCTATTGTACATTTCCAAATGTTACATAAATTTTTCAAGGGGGATCGAATTCCAGGTGTGCTTTGTGGTGCTATGATACCACAACATAAATATTTAATGATTTGAAATAGACTCCAGTTGCTGAAAGAACAATTATGAGCATTTAGCTCATGTCTTCATCGATTTCCAAAATATGTACATAACCTGTGCTGTGGTGTCTAGGTTATGTTGTCCTTCCTCAATAAGAATTTCTTTTGCAGACAAGAACTTGTATGGCTTCGTTAAATAGTACACATGACTTGCTATTTTCTTCGAAATTGGTGACGATAATGTGCCTCCGTTTACTCAGAATTACCTATCAGCTAGATGTCTTTCGTTTGGAAAACCAACTATTTTTTGCAATGATTGCCGGTTTTGAACACGAACAGCGTGTTAATTCCGTGCGCCTTTTAATCGCAATTAAAACGGTCCCAACACCCGAACTGTCAAAAATACACTGTGATTGAAGAGAGACAATGAGTGGCTAACGAATTCTCAATGTGCAAAATCGTTTAAGTCCGCTCAACTTTTTTCTTCAGTTCTCAAGTAAAGTTTGTAGCAGAATGTTTCAAATTTTGAAATGAGAAATAACTGGACTTCTCTTGGAACCCTGAATCAATTGTTTTATCAAGCATTATATCACATTATAATTGCAACACAGAAATATTGGGTAAGTACCAGATTTATTCTATTTACAGCGGATCTCTAATAAAGGCCTTTAACGTAAGCCTGAGATGTCCTGACTATGTAGACCAGAGGGGAAAAGGAATTTGAACTCTGCGAGTTCGGACAACGAAAATTGTGCCCCGCTATTAAAGGACAACGTTAAATGATACGCACAGATGAGCGGACAACAACATTAATTTATCGTGAACATGAATTCAGCCACATGCACATCCATCACATCTGAGAAATAAATTCTTAATATTAATTAGGATGACACCGGGCGCACCGCTCGTTCAATGGAGTCAAGTTGGTAATCATTTATTTTAACAATTTTATAGGTGCGTACTCTTGAAAAACGCCAAACCAAAAAAGCAGCAGTCATGGCCACCATAAATCTTAAATGTGAGCGGGATATGGCTTTCCTACTCAAATGTGGGTATCTTTGCTTCAGCACGCCCTTCCATTGTCGAGAGAATCTTCAAGTTCAAGTACGTCCTTCACGCTGCTACAGATTCGCACATCTGTCTTCTGTCAGCATTTCAATTATATCAACTACTTCACAGATTATGAGTATTTGTTCAGATATTTATAACGGACAGTTCGAATTTCAGAGCAGCCGAATCGTACCATTTCGAATACTGTTCGCGATGGTGTTCACAATGACAACATTCTTTCAAATAAATTTGGCACAGAACGCTCATCAAATTGCAGAATTTTGGAACTCAATGTTGAAATACCTATCTGCCGAGATTCCGTGTACAGATATCAAAACTTGGGATAAAATTAGTCATTATTTGATTGTAATACTTTTTGTGAACTTTTGCTTTTTCTTCGGCAACTCCGTCGTCCTTTACCTCTTTCAATGTGAATATCATGTGCTAAGCAGTGTCCTTCCTATTTGTGAGGCGAGCAATATTGGAGGTCATAGGTCATTCCAACTCCTCATCTTCTATTCGAGTGTTCAAATATTCATTGTTTGTCAATCTCTGTTCTCCATCGCTGTGACTGCAACTGTTATTCTGGTACCAGCCTACGGCGTTACATTCATTGTTGCTGATATGAAGTGAGATTATATGTGATATTTTTTAAAAGGAGAGGACACACACCTTATGAAACAATGTTCACCGTTGGAATTTGCTGGATTTTGTATATGTTGTAGCCCGTGACATCCTGAACAACGTTTGTGAAGGTTCTACCCCGCTAGAAATACACAGGTGGGCATGCGCGATGACGTAGAGTGACAGAAAAGACAAAATTCACTGTACGCCATCGCTCATGCCCATCTGTATTTTTATCGGCCAAACAGTTAGAGTTTTGTGGGTAGGACCTTCCCAGAAGTTGTTCAGAAGGTCAAGGGTTAGAACATTTAAAAGGGCCAGTGAATTCCAGCGGTGTAGATTTTCCCATAAAGTGTGTGTGGCCTCACCTTTCACTTAAGTATAGGATAAAAGTTGTGAACCACCCAGTGTAAACAATCAATGGCTAATTAATTCTTTTTCAAATTATTCCAGGAGACAAACTCGTGTATCCATTCGGAATGAGAATGAATCTCGAACTTGGAGATCAAGTTATAGGATTTTGAGCGTTCTTATTTCAATGGAATTCAACTGTTTCGGAGAACTTGTGCATCCATCTTTCTTCTCACTCGTCGTGCTTACGCTTGTCATGTCAAACTACGTAATCATAATCCCTGGAACCGATATCATGGTCAAGTGTTTAGCAATTGTTGCAAACATTACATTCGTTTTGTATTTAGTTTTCGTCATCAAGTACGCTATGGACTTCCCAGTAGATTCAGCTAACGTTTTACAGAAAAGAAAACAATGTTGCAAGGGTGGAGTGGATTTTATCATGTATTTCCTAAGGAGCTGCAGACAAATTCGAGTATACGTCGGACACTTTGGATTTCTGTCAGGTGGATTTTTACCAGCCATGCTAAATATTGTTATTAATTATACCATTACAGCAATTCTGATCTAAGTCGCGACTATGAGGGTATGAGCTTTGACAGACTCTCACTTTTTTATATAGTTACTAAAATACGCCAGGCACTTAATTACGCCTCTCGAATCTTAGCTCATGATAACTGATTAGGGTTATCCATACGGGTTAGTAAAATTCTCTACATATCCGGTCAATAATGATTTCCGGCAATGTTGTTGACCCCGATTTCGGCGCAATCAGTACACTTGACTAGCAAGGGTTCGAATCCTCTTGGCCGCGCAATTTATGCTGCAATGTTATTGGTAATAACAAAGTTCATCGTCAAGCTAAACATATGTTACATCTTAATATTTTGACAAATATATTTTGAAGAAATCTTAATGTAAAAATAAATATTACACCATTTAAATGTGACGAAGCGTGCCAAAAGTTGGGCCCAGAATTTAGAGATTCCAAGGGTAAAAAGATGGAGTCGGAGTCTATGCCCATTCAGTGCGTTCAAATTATGCATGACGTGCAGTCGGACATTCACTAATACCGACGTTCCATTTATTTATGGATTCTGTCCATAAAGTCTTCTGGCAGTTTAGCCCACCTGTCACCAGTCACCAAAACAAAATAAATAAATAGATTACATTTTTTGGTTGGCCGTGATCCAAAAATATTTTAAAATTTATCACCTCCCACAAGTTTCAATTCAAATGCATCAAAATATCTTTCCCGTGAACCACAAACGTGGGACCAAACTCTTTGTACCTCAAATTCATAAGATTTCTAAAAGAGAACAGACATGGTCCTGTCCCACATCATCCAACCGGTCAGGGTCAGTGTCAGGCATTCCCCGTAACCATTGACCAAAATCTCAACTCTCAACTATTTCCACTCTCTGAAGATATTCACTGTGTTCACGTATTCAAGAATTCAACCCATTCAAGAATAAATCACATTCGGAAGAGTCTCCATATTGACGCTAACTTTGCCAACGACTTCTCTTAATCAAACTTTGAATTGGGTACCGTCAGTATTCTCAGATATTTACATAGTTTCACATTAAACCGACCTCCCATGTATCCATGTATCGAACTAATATTTAAGCCCCGCCAAATTAAATAGGAAGGGTATAAAATGTAGAACGACTAATTTCAAACCCCTGACATTTTAGCAATGTCTGAAAGTACACAATATCCGATCTCAGAAATTTCCATGTTTTTGCAATGCTTGTATTTGGTGGTGATCGTTCATGTATGTATAATATTTAAGACATGAATTCCTGATAAAGAAAATCCGACGGAACATTTAAAATGAAACTACATTCCATGTCACAATTCGAAATGTAGTGTACGTACTAGACATATACATACTTTGACAATTAAAATGTTACGCACAGTATACAATGTAATAGGTGAATTGCTTTGAAAGTAATACAACTCTCCAGTCTCCTAATGAATCCGTCCTTCGATTAAGTTTGTTAATCGATTAATTGTGTTTGTCTATAGTTTCAAGTCCTCATTCATACATCGACTTAATCCTCCAATTACGTACATCAGCATGTACTCGTAGAACGAAGAACGCTAGAAGAAAATAATTGTTTGAACTAAAATACATACTCCAAGACGATACCTGCTGTTAAACAATAAATTCCTCTTTGTCTGGAGTAATAAGACATGTACTAGAAATTAGACTGTTCTGGAATTCTACTAATGCGAAATTGAAGTTCTTACGTCAATTGCCGTCTGCATAAATTCAGTCCACGGTTTCATCTTGGCCGTGGCCGATCTCAGAATTAGTTCTCCATGGGACGCACACTATTTTGTTCGGGACTTAAAAATATCAATGATCTTACCTACGAATGCGTGTACCCGTTTCATTGTGATAATAATAAAATAATCCATCAAGCGCGTATTGTTAAGTGTGTAATATTCAATTATTTTCCATGGCGACTAGTCAAATCGAATTAAGATATTTGAACAGACTTTTCCCAACTTCAGATGAATCGACTACCAATAATCAGAAATTTGAGCATGACATGGCGTTCTTCGTGAACTTCGGGAAGTACTGTTTCAGTACACCTTTCCATTGTGGTCGGAATCTTAAACTGGATGTGGAAAAATCGTCCTGGTACAGATACGGACATTTAACGACAGTCAGTATTTCATTAATCTCCACTGCCTTACAAATTATTAGCATTATTGTCGACGTTTATGCTGGAAGATTTGATTTTAAAACGAGCCGTGTTGCTCCATTCCGACTACTATGTGCAATGGTGTTCACAATGACAACTATCTTTCAAATTAACTTGACAAGAAACGCATACCAAGTGGAAGTGTACTGGAATTGTCTGGTTACATTTTTAAACACCCGAGCACCGCATTCAACATTTCAAAAAAATAGCAAATTATGTCACATTTTAATGGTCTTATTTTTTGTCAGCATTAGTACTTTCTTTGCAAGTTCCACTATATTATATTCGTTCCAATGTCAATATCATATCCTGAGCAGCGTATTTTCCATTTGTGAGTCTGGCGTCGACGGAGGTCACAAATCATTTCCAACATTGATTTTCTACTTCTGTCTTCAACTCTTCATTTGTTCTCAGCCATGTTTCTGTATCATTATTACAGGCAGCCCTATACTGGTGGGAGTGTTCGGCTATACACTAATGCTTGATGACATGATGTGAGATCTTTTATTAATTATTTCAAATACAGTGTTGTATAGGATCCTGACCGGGCCGTAAGGGAGCTGTTAACTTTTGTGACGCTTGCGGGAAAGTTTCTAGATCAGGCACCAACCTGTTTCTTTGTTTTTTTGTTAGAGTATCCAGGAGATACTGTTGGACGATATTTACAACTTTATTTACAGAACAAAAAACCCAAGAGTCATACATAGGAATATAAAGTATATCCAATCCAACGCAGACTGTGCTTATTAATGCATCCTAAGGATTTTTTTTTCTGCCCTGCATCTCTTTCCCGAGGTATAAGAAATAGCAAATTTAAGCTGACAGGGTCTTCTGACGATGTTATTGAATGTTAAAATAAGAGAAATTAATACAAAAGAAAGGAATTTCTACGTTAAGGAAACAAACAATTTTAGTCTTGGAAGGTCACGGAAAAAGAACCCCAGCAATGCTAGACTATGCACAAACAGGCAGCAAAATACAGGAATCCGATCTCACTCAGTGTTCAGCAAAGAATCTTATCTGAGACAGACCTGACGCCAATATCAACCGCTGAATACACAATCCAACCAAACCCAGACAATGCAGAATTCCAATCCGTGCTTGCTTTGAGAGTAAAAACTAGTAATATCTCTAGCTACCTTCCGTATGAGTCACAGAAATGGACTAAAATTCAGAGACGTGCTCCTTCTTCGAGTCCACAACCGCAACTGACCTCTACGAATAAGATGAAAATATTACAGTACCAATTACTGACTACTGTAAATTAATTTTTACAATTCCAGGAACCGGAACGTAGGAGGGACGTCCTCTACAATCAATGCTGTGAAGCGAAAGTGGAACACCAATTATCGCTGCTTATTTATGCTCAACTCAAGGGAATTTGATTGCTTTGGAGAGGTCGTTCATCCCATTTTCTTTTTCCTAGTGATTCTTATAATGGTCATGTCAAATTACTTGATCCTTACGCCAGAGATAGACATATTCATCAAGGGTTTGGGAATTATTGCAAACACGTGTTTCTTTGTGTATCTCGTAGTTGTTATTAAGTACGCTCAACAGTATCCAGTGGAGTCCGTAAATCTATTAAACACAAGAAAAATGCGATGTACAAGTAGAAGAGATTACACTTCATGTTTTCTGAGGAGTTGTCAAATTTTGAAAGTCTACGTTGGTCACTTTTACTTCCTGTCGACACAGGTCTTACCACAAATGCTAAATGTTGTTATAAATTATACCATCACTGTAATCCTGGCGTGATACGATAGACCGGATGTCCAATGTTAATCATTTTAACTTTTTTGGAAAGCCGATTGGTTGAACCAGTTGACCACGTGACAACTGGTGTTCCTTCATATGCGTGATGTCCCGACAGCGGTCAGAACGAGAATTAATTCACACCACCTCCACTCGGGAAAATAGGGTCACTGGTCCTCGATTCGGATACACCAGCCCACCTTAGATCACCATGATGTTCTTGTCAGAAATGCTAATTGTAGTTAAAAATTTTACCATCACTGTAATTCTAGCTGAAGGGGGAAAACGTTCTAGAGACAAAGTTAAGACATGTTCCGTATTAATCGTGTAAAAGTTGACTTTTTACCAATGTATGAAAGAAACGTTTTTGAATGAGAACAGTTAATTATTTTTACAAATTCCGTCAGCAGTGTAAAGTCTTAAGTGTAAGTAAATACATATTATATTGTAGTGGTTTTGGGTGGATTGATCGGATTCCATGTTTAAAAAATCAAAGATCTCAAGCTTTCAGAAAACAATTTGTTTCCTTCTTCAGGAGAAGAGAAATGACAGTGAGTAAGCCATTTTTATTTTACTTACACGGAAACTTGATGTTAGAATGGGAATTGTGCTTTGTTCCGAGAAATGAGTATGA
>JAQFYE010003642.1:0-14829 GCA_034694305.1 Protaphorura glebata
GGACTGTGGCAGCAGTGCGGAGCGCGGCACGGACGGACGGACAAGGTGATCACATAAGCCCGCAAACGGGCTAAAATAATTGAAAAATAATTACTCAAGTCAATTCTGTGAGATTACGTACATCCTCTGCAATACGCTTTGTCCTGATCGTAGCGCCATTATTATATCCTTCGAATGTGCACGCTATAATTAATATACATTTATATTAATTTTTCAATTATCTCATAGTAACTAAATTGGACTATAGTTAACCTGCATTAGTTGATCGTATAAGCGTACACATCGAGAGATAAATTATGTAATGCATGGCAATATTGAACAACATGATTGACTTTCTGACGCGAAATAATTTTGTAAAAAATTGTGTAAGTAATAATTAAAATATTATTCGCGAGACGGTTACACTGAATGAATTTCAGTACCGAAATGGAATTGAGCGGATAAAATCTACGCAACTCTATCATTATATCGGTATGGCTTAGCTTCAATATTTAGTACAACAGGATGCAATTAGTACGAATATTATAAGCGGGTTGAGCACTTGAACCAGAAGGTTGCAAATTTTGACATTGAAGCATAAAGGATTACAGGGTGGTGCATCATATTTTTGTCCCCAGCCTAACCTGGATCCCAAGAACGATATACACTACCCTTCCTGTTTGCTGTATATGAGATTAATTTGTTAGACAAATATTAATGCTGATAATGGATATTCATTATATTAGAGCCTTTGCCCCTTTGCAAGTTAACGAGGGATGTATGTACTTCGGTTGTGACTAATACTATGTAAAAAGAAATGCGTACTATTTGCCTGGACGGATGGACAACATTAGTACCCGAATTATTTTTTGCCATGATCGCGTTAACAGTCACAATCCGAAGTGAAATTCTGTGAAGTTTGGATTAAGAATTTTCGTTTGTTATCCAATAATTCAGAAAGAAAGAAAGGAACATTCCTTTCTTTCAAAAATTGCTTTCAAAAACTGTATAAAGTGAACCAGGATAATGACAAAATTATTACGCGTTCAATTAAGACCATTGTATAGTCTATTGTAATTTGTTAGAGCTCAAGATATATTCGCTCCTGGCAGAACACGAGATGTATGGCTGCACCGTGAGTGGTTGCCGAAACACCTTAACAACACATTAATTAGTTCCGGGAACTGTTACTCCACTGTTTAAGGTTACATCCAAATATGAACATTTTTGGACCCAACCAAATAATCACTATTCATCTGTAACACACACAAATTGGATGATCAGTGCAAGATAGACATTTATGTAACTTGTTACTAAAAAGCAGTCGCAACGGGGTGACAGATCGTGGAAAAAGTATTAAGGGAGTGGTTTCGAGGGTTGCAGAAATTGGTTGAGAGGGTATGGAGTGTTGTTTGGAGGGAGTAGTGAGGGGTTGATAGGGTGAAGAGAATGGTAGAGAGGGTGTAGAGAGTGGCTAAGATAGTGTGGCGGGAGATTGAGAGGGTTCAGAGGGAGCTTGAGAGGTTGTAGAGAGCGGCTAAGAGGGCGTGGAGGGTGATCGATAGGGTGCAAAGGGTGCTTGAGAGGGTGTAGAGATTATAATATCTGAAGGCTTTCCACTCGGCTTTTACATTATAATAGGTGTAGATATTGGTTGAGAAGGTATGGAGTGTTGTTGAGAGGAAGTAATGAGTGGTTGATAGGGTGAAGAAGAATGGTAGAGAGGGTGTAGAGAGTGGCTAAGAGGGTGTGGAGAGTGATTGAGAGGCTGCAGAAGGTGGTTGAGAATGGTTGAGAGGGTGGAGAAAGTGGGCGGATGCGTTAACGTTAAAAGTCCCATCTCTTGGAGGCGACATTTCTCTAACGTTAATAGTCCCATCTCTTGGAGGCGACATTTCTCTAACGTTAAAAGTCCCATCTCTTGGAGGCGAAATTTCTCTAACGTTAATAGTCTCATTTCTTGGAGGCGACATTTCTCTAACGTTAAAAGTCTCATCTCTTGGAGGCGACATTTCTCTAACATTAAAAGTCTCATCTCTTGGAGGCGACATTTCTCTAACGTTAAAAATCTCATCTCATGGAGGCGACATTTCTCTAACGTTAAAAGTCTCATCTCTTGGAGGCGACATTTTTCCAACGTCAAAAGTCTCATCTCTTGGAGGCGGCATCTCTGTAACGTTACGCATATTGTTGGGTTATGGTGAGAGCATAATTATCAACTCCCGGCGCTCAGGGATGTTTAAATTCTGGTTTGCTTTGAAATGCACAGAGAGTAGAGCGCATTAGTGCCCGATGTGGTTAAGTATATTTGAGATAAGATAGTTCAATTTACCTCGTTAGTTCCCAATAAGCTTCAAGCAAATATTTTTCCAAGACGCTCTCTATTAAGTGTAGCTGTGACATATGGCTATTGCTGTAGGTGGTAAAATGTTGAAGAACTTTGAGAGGTATATGAATTAAAGCATTGTTGAAGTGACGTTGCGTTAATATTATTGAGTTTTTAAGACGTGTGTGTAGGAAGTTTTGGGTCGGACAGACAGACAGACAGACAGAGAGACGGGCATTGGGATTTTATAAGTCCTTTACAGGACTGCGTCCACCGGCTAATAAGTAAATAAGAGAAAAGTTAAATTAAAACTAAAATTAAGCAGCTGATAAAAATGGCCGGGTAATCTTACGTGAACATCACTTCTAACTCCCCAGTTGAATTCAGTATTCGCTGCCTGAAATGCCTTAAATCTGATTCTAGAAGTTAGTGCTAGAACATTCTGGAAATCGAAATATACACGGACACTGAAAAAACTTTGTACAATACCTGGATATAGGAACATACAACACACCGTCACCAATTTTACTTAACGGATTCAAATAAATCATGACAGATTTTCTGTAATCCAAAACCGAGGCCGTGATTGGCTGATTGCGTTATACCAGAATCGTCATCCTAATAACCTGAATTATAGTGACTCGTGCAAGTATAAGGAACATTACATAATAGCTGGTCCACTGGTTAAGTTTACCCTCGATTACATCAATTGAATTATCTGTCTAAATAATTATGTTGTGCGCTGGCGACTCATCCGGCGTCTCGCATGAAATGAAATTCAAGATAAAAAAAAATAATTGAAGTACGTAACAATTTTTTTTCAAAGTAATTGTTATTTATGTTCGTGACAAAAAAAAATAAGGGAAAATCTTTCAAGTGGGAAACACTACACATCATATCGAAATTAATTAGGTGACTATTAATAATTTCCCGTGAAATTCAGGGATGACTCGAATCATGAATCTGGCAGTCGTTAACTATTTGGCCCCGCTCCACTCGATGTCGTACTTTAATAATGAGATGCACTGTACCAGTGATTATGAACCACTCTGTAATTATTACCTATAAAAATACAATCGGTTTACCGTTCAAAGTGTCACACATGCAATGTGCTTGAGTTCTTCGTTCGAAATGCATCCTGTTAATTTCTCAGTATTCTTTTTGTTAATGATTTGTCCAATTTTGATATTTTCATATTTTAATTATATATTAAAGTAAGATATTTTTACTTTTACCATTATTTCTAACTCCATACATTAAAGCGGAACAAATTACAGAAGCCATGGAATTTTGGTTTTTGAACTTCACCTCGTGACACCGCACGGGTGATCACAAAATTCTGAAACTTGACACACGCTGTCTCCTAGACCCCCTCTGTGATTTGACACGTGGCACCCCGATTGACCTGGTTCATGATGTAACATTATCATGACCTCCCCTCAATTCATCTGATCATGGGTAAATCCAGATTTTTTAATGCCTGTGACCTATTGACCCGTCATCCGTGAGTGAGAGAGTGACCCGACCTCATGTCTAACCATTACCTTTGCAAGGTTTACTATTTCACCTATCCAAAAATAAAATGGAGGGACGCAATTTTTTTCCCCATAGTTGAGTTTACCTAAATGCGGGTAGAAATTGTCGCATTATACTCGATCGGGTTGGCCATTACTGATGTCACGTTGATTTTACGAAAGTCTTGTATTTTCGCATATTTAATCACGTGTCGAAGATAATAAGTTGTACATACAATGGTGACTCATACAAGTGGCGCAACAGTGTTTTTCTAAAGTGCATGTACTTTTTGTTCATGATAAAAAAGTAGTAAAATGTCCAAAATCTATTATTATCAGTATTAAGTGGAGACTACTACATTTCATAATCTCACAAATTAGTTAGCAGCCAATTAATAATTTCCTGTGAAATTCAGGTATGATTCTAATCATGAACCAGGCGCTTCTTAACTATTTGGCTTCTTTCCACTTCAATAAATAAATTTCAATTTAATAGTGAAATACATAACTGAAATGAGTGTGAACCGCCCCGTAATTATTACGTATATTAATATAGTTTCGCGCATCAAATGTGCTTGAATTTTTCATTCATAGTGAATCCTATTAATTTTGTCGTATTATGTTTGTTAATATTTTGCCCAATTTCTATATTCTCGGAAAGCTTAAATGTACCAATGTTTCTATCTCCGTACATTAAAACAATACAAATTACGGAAGCCAAAAAATTATCCCAGGTTCAGAATTTCTTAATAACCACGTGACATGTTACAGCGGTTTAATCACTGTGGATGAATAAAGTGGTGCCCATACATCCTTCTTGCTTTTTTCAGAATTCTCGTTTTTATTACCTTGACTAATTTATTATTTTTTTACATAAGCTTCCATGGCCCAATTAATTATTTTTTAAAAACAACTCATGAAAATTACAAAAACACGCCAGTCTTATTATGGTCAGACGGTGGACCAGGGGTCACAGGTATAAATTGTATTGATTGATTGATTCAAATTTATTTTCATGATAAGAGACACGTAAAACATACCAATAACAAATCTTACAACCCATTAAAGATAGTCAGTTTTAATATACACAGACCAGTTTTGGTAGACTCATCTGGAAGCTTAAGCCTGAGAGAAAAGCATTGGACAAAAAATCATTCATATATGTCGATGAGTTGATGAACTATGGATCGGCAAAAAAGCATATTTCCCATAAAGTTTCAGTCAACATAGTGCATATTTGATATAGACTAAAATAATAATAAAAAAATAATTATGTTACAGTTTCATTGAAAAGATAGATGTGCACGTGACGTGACTTCTGAATTTGACACCGCACCTAACTCGTCCAATTTTTCAAACTATTCCTGGAACTTCAGAAAAATGAATTCTACAATTCAGGGGTATGTTACGGAGGTAAGCCAATTTAAAAGAACAGTTAAGTGATTGGGATACGAAAGATATTGCCAAAGTAGTACAAAATAGACTACCTGGAGTTTTGGGACTAACAATTAGATTACAAAACCGAACTTGATTGTTGAACGTCCCATGTATTGCATGAATTTATTCTCCAGCCACGGCTCATTATATGCATTCACCACTCCTAAGGCGTACAATCACAAATAAAAGCAGAAATTGGATAATTTCTCACATTGTCCCGATTTTTTAGGTCGGTGTCTCAAAATACCCCTCTTTATTTTTAACATTTCTCATTGAATCATCACAACGTTTAGTTTATTTGTATGACATCGCGAACACAGGCATTTGATACAACGTTTAATTTGATCAATGCCATATAGTCTTCATGCTGTCTCTTTATCTTCAACAGTGATATTAAAAATATAGTGTCCAGGATCAACACTTACAACAAGAAATATATCAATGTAATAGTAGTAGACAACTAGCATAGCTGATGATGGCGACCAAAGTGATTTTATGTCAACTCTGAACAATTTGGCGTGTGTATTGCCCAGGAAAGCCCTAAATCTGTCGACATTTTGTTTATAGTCCGCATCAGACACTACCAATAAATCTCCATTTATTGGGGATTGAGATGGCCAAGGAAGTTGTATTTCATATTCATAAGTTGGTTGACTAAATATGGGCGGCTGATTGATGACGTTAGTAATTTCGATTGTCCATTTGTAATACGTTCGTTCGTCTCCATTGCAATGCAGTATGACCGATCTATCAAAGTTCTGCGTTTTCGATCTAGAATTTCCGTCAAGTTCCCGATAATGTATGCGTAATAGAGTATACCAACTGGTTCGAACGTTACATATGAGGTAGGCGTTGTGACGTATGCAACATTGTATGCAGAAAATGATCTGATACAAAAAGGATAAAGTTTAACTTAAGGCTCTTCATTTTTCCTTCATATTAAAAATAATTGAAAAATAATTACTCACGTCAATTCCGTGAGATTGCGTACATCCTCTGCAATACGCTTTGTCCCGAGCGTAGCGCCATTATTATATCCTTCGAATGTGCACGCTATAATTAATATACATTTATATTAATTTTTCAATTATCTCATAGTAACTAAATTGAACTATAGTTAACCTGCATTAGTTGATCGTATAAGCGTACACATCGAAAGATAAATTATGTAATGCATGGCAATAGTGAACAATGATTGACTTTCTGACGCGAAATAATTTTGTAAAAAATTGTGTAAGTAATAATTAAAATATTATTTGCGAGACGGTTACACTGAATGAATTTGAAACAGCCAAGGAAGTTGTATTTCATATTCATAAGTCGATCGGTCGACTAAACATTGGCGGTTGAATTTTGACGTTAGTGATTTCGATTGTCCACTTGTAATACGTTCGTTCGTTTCCATTGCAATGCAGTACGATAGGGACATCTGTTGAACTTCTACGTTTCCCGTCTAAAATGTCTGTCATGTTGCCGATAATGCATGCATAATAGTAGCTGCCCGAAGGTTTGAACGTTATATAGGACGTAGGTGTTGTGACCAATTCAACATTGTTTGCAGAGAATGGTCTAAAACGAAAATTGAAGTCAATGTGTTAAAATTAAACGCAGAGTTATGGCCAAGGCTCTTAACCTTGGAACATACCTCAAGGGCCGCTAACCCGAAATAATACAAAGGCAGCACTCACTTAAATTCTGTGTAATTGCGTATATCCTCTGAAATACTGACTGTTCGGTCGGATTGTATCACCATTTTCATAACTTCCGAAGGCACATAATGCTAATGTAAACATTCATTTATAATACGATGTCAAGTATCTTACATGAGCAAATATTGGGATATAAATTACCTGCAATAGATGTTGGAATAAGGGTCCCCATCGAAAGATAAATTATTTAATGCATGGCAAGAAAGAATAACATGATAAATTTTCGGACACGAAATAATTTTGAAAATAATTATGTGAGAGTGAGACAAAATTAAACAATAATTCACTTGACGGTTAGAGTGAATGTCAATCCTGACATAGAATAAAATGAATAAATTTTTCGTAACTTCACTTTTATGTCGCCACTAGAAAATCCGACCGCGCTAGCGGGGGGAGGGGGAGAAACGCCGAATAATAGGAGCAATTATTAGTACTTTAAATGGGGTACGT
The DNA here is from genome assembly GCA_034694305.1 of Protaphorura glebata. Lineage (NCBI taxonomy): Eukaryota > Metazoa > Arthropoda > Collembola > Poduromorpha > Onychiuridae > Protaphorura > Protaphorura glebata. Next base: position 7,416 of record JAQFYE010003642.1, read on the forward strand.
TTGTTGTTTTTTTTGTTGTTAGATAGAAAACATTTCTAAAAAAATTCTATAGATATAAGACGCGCGGCCATGCCGCGCTCGCAGGTGATTGGGGATGAGACAGTTCCTTCTGCACGTGGACGTCTGGCTCGTTGGAAGAGGTTGATTTCAAGAGTTTGCTAAGACTCGCGACAGAAATGAAGAGTACGATCAGCTTTTATTGTATTTAGTATAAGAGGTGAGGATTAAGACGAATATTATAAGTACGTTGAACGTATGATACAGAAGGTTAAACAAATTTGACATTGAAGCTTAACAAATTAGAGGGTGTTGGATGATTTGTTTTCCTCTGCCAGACAGGCCAGGGTTTCAATAAGGTTATGCACTACCCATTCAGTTTAGTGTACATTAATTCAATTTAATTCGGTGGTCAAACTATAATGCTGATAATGTAAATTCTATATCTTGACTGTTCAACCTTCGCTCCTTCTTAAGTTAACGAAAGATGTATTTTGCGAGTCGCCGATTTGGATACAGAACGGAAATTCAGTATAGTTGTTTGGACGGACAGCCATAAGTACCCGGAATACTTTTGGCCATTCACTCAGGCATCTGGCGTAAGGACCTACGGGGTTTCATGAGGAAACAAGCAATATTTTTTTTTAATTATCACGTTTAGTCACAATTTCGAACAGTCATTGTTCTCAAAATTTGGCCACGGAAAATTCCTTGGAGTAGGGATTAAAAATTTTTATTCAGTATTTAATACTTCGAAAATCTTGAAGAACACATTTCTTTCAAAAACCGATCACATTTGTTAAGTACTAAATTATAAAGCAACCATGATATGCAATCCTTGTGCGTCCGTATGACGTTTACTTGGCACGTGAATGAATTTTGAGCGAATGTTATAGTACATTGAATCTATTTCTGAGCGGAAATGACAACAAATAAAAACACATGACTTCATTTTTGTTAGAGGTTATGGATCCGGAGAAATGTTATCACACCCCGGGTATTAATGAATGTGCGAAGATGTACGATGGGTTGGATTGCAATAGAATCAACCGTACCTGGAATGTAAGACGCTCATATCGGTGACACATTTTTGCTAAATGATCATTCTGTTCTGAGCGTATTTTTGCAAATCAGTCAAATCAATGTCATGAATACAATAAAACCATTATGTATTTTATTAAACAAATTGACATCATGAAATGGCTATAATTATCACCCAATAGTATTCAGTATTGTTTTATCGTATTAATACACAAAAGTGGTGAGTTGTTTATGTGATGCATGTTCCGTTCTGGCAATGCTGTAAACGCAAAGCATTATTACTTTAAATTTTTTTGTAAGAATTGTAATTAAGAAAAATAATATCGTACTCCATTGGATCCACAAGGAGTGTTATCTTCTGCAGGGCCATAATTTGTTTTATATCCACGATGATCCACCCAAACCATACATGGTAGGTAGCGGCAATGGACGTTGGCATCTTCGCCGTACAGATTGGCGTCCCCACCGGTCCTCATATCACAAAATTTAGACATGCTCATTAATGGTGGTCTTGGGCTTTCTTTTGTGAATACACATTTCCCGTTCCGGCAACTCTGTTAATATGTACGTGTATTTTATTATAACTTTATTAACTAGGCAACGCTTCTTACAAGGTAGGTATTGTACCCCAGTTCCTGCACAAATCGAGAGTTCATCTGCCGGACCCACATTGATTGTTTTCATAACATAACGTTCAATAAAAATTCGGCAAGATGGTTTAGTGCATTGATCGTCTGGACGTTGTGATTCATCTATGGAAGCATTCCCATAACCAGTTTTTAATTTGCACAGCTCAGTCATATTCATGGGTGGACGTTACGCCCAAACACATCTCCCGTTCTGGCAACTCTGTTAATATGTCCGTGCAGTTTATTGGAACCATATTTCAATAACATGAGAATACTTTCGTGCCAGGTACATATCATACCCCATATCCTCCACAAATTGAGAGTTCTTCAGCCGGACCCACCCTAAAGGTTTTCATAGAACGATCAATAAAAACACGGCAAGCTGGTTTACTGCATTGATCATCTGGACTTTGGGATTCGTCTATGGAAGCATTCCCATAACCAGTTTTTATTTTGCACAGCTCAGTCATATTCACGGGTGGATGTTTCGCCCAAACACAACTCCCGTTCTGGCAACTCTGTTAATATTTACGTGCAGTTTATTGGAACCATATTACAATAACATGACAATCCATTCGTGCCAGGTACGTATCATACCCCAGTCCCTCCACAAATTGAGAGTTCTTCAGCCGGACCCACCATAAATTTTTTCATAGTACGATCAATGAAGGTACGGCAAGCTGGTTTAGTGCATTGATCATCTGGACTTTGGGATTCGTCTATGGAAGCATTGCCATAGCCAGTTTTCTTCCTGCACAGCTCAGTCATATTCAGTCTGTCATTTGACGTATCTTTCGCCCATACACAACTTCCGTTCAGGCAGTGCTGAAATCATATTTACATAGTACAACGGTTAAAAGTAGGACGTCAAATGTGCCTAAATTTCTCATATATTCTAGCCATTGACCCTTTTGTACTTTGGTTTTGCTCCGAACGGCCTAACTTTATGGTCGCTGCAAATTGATAGTACACTTCTAGCGACAAATGGTAAATCTTTTTTGGGTAGAACTTTCCAGAAGCTGTTAAGGCGATCAACGGCTACAATATTTCTAAATTCAGACAACTCCAAACGGTCGTCTTGCCGAAAAGAGTGAGATGCGTTCATCGTTGATCTTACTCCATTAGTTCCACATCCCATGCCGTCTTCAGCGGTGCCAAAAGTCGGTGAATAACCATAACTCCCATCGCCTACCCAGTAACTACACTGTAGCCTCATACAGTGCTCGTGTGGTTTGTCTGGAATTGTAAGATACGATTTGGCATAACCTGTTCTCCACTTACAAAACTCTGTCACATGCATCAGCGGCGGTCTTGGATGTTCGTTCGTAAAAATACATGTTCCATTTTGGCAACTCTGAGAACACATAAACATATAAGATATATATATATATATAGCCTAGATATACCAGAAACAAATATTCAATGTTTTACTCCGGTTAATCCGCAAATGGTATATTCTGGTACGCGATTAAGGGTATATTTTTTCAAGCTATCATCGCTCCCGACTCGGCAAGAGGGCTTATTGCATTGGTCATCTAGACGTTGAGACTCATCAATCGTGGCGTTTTCATGGCCCGTTGCTATTTTGCATATCTTATGCATATCCATCGGCGGTGGCCTTGATTTACCACTTGACCAAATACACGTTCCGTTGTGGCATTCCTGTAAAACAATAATTTTTAAATATATGTATACAAGTATATAAAATATAAAATGTAAATGGATACATATGTATATAGTTGAGAGGAAAATGTGTGTGTATGTAGATGGCAGATAAAGCCGAACGAATATAAATGTACTTGGAGTGCATAATAGAAATTGATACATAGGCACATAGTGGATATATTCAAATATGTATAATATATTGGGAATTGATAGATACATAGACGATATAAACAATTGTATATCTATAGCGTGGATATATGTTAAATGAGTGTACAGATGTATTGTGGATAGAGGCAAATAAGGACAGATTGGGTACATAAGCGTATTGTGGATATACGTAAATTCATATGAAGGCATATATATATATACCTCCATATGAATTTGTAATTACGTATATATTTAATATTTATAGTTCGTAAGTATAAACATGATCATGTATTTGCTGATTGGCTGACACTCACTCCAGTTGATCCACAAATTGTAAAGTCGTCTGCATGATGATACAAATTATATGATTTGAGATCATTGCCGAACCAAACCCGACAGCTTGTCTTTTTACATTGGTCATCCGGATGTAGAGTCTCGAGAAAACTAGCATTTGCAAACCCTGTTCTTTTCTTGCATGCATCAGTCAAGGTCCATCTTGCAGGTCTTGGAAACTCCTGTGTCCAGACGCAGCTGCCATTTATGCAGTGCTGTATAGAAATAAAAAAATGTAATCACTATTAATATATCCCATGTACAGGGTGCCCCTGAGAAACCTCACAATTGTTTAATTACATTTTGGCCTAGTTACAAGTAATAATGTTACGGTGAGGCAGAAATAATTAATAAGGTCTAAAGATTATTTTATCAACATAAACCACACACTAATTTAATTAACTTAAACTGAACTAATTATATGAGTGAGTCCCATTGGACAAAAGATTTTCATTATGATGGTAGACTTCGGGAAAACATATTATTAGAATTTATCAATTATTCTATCCAGACAATAACAAATTTCTTGCAACTACGCTAAAATATAATCGAACAATAGCTCACTTTCTCTGAGTTACACTGTATATAAAATGTATTTCAACTTAAGTAGGAAGATATTCGGACCCTAGTATCTCCACAAGGGGTGTTATCTTCTGCCAGCCCGAAACTTGAAATAGAACAATCTATATTCCGGCATTGTTCATTTGCATCTTTGAAAAGAAGGTATGATTGTGGATGACCGCTTCTCTTCTGGCAAATTTCAGTCATGGTCGGCATTGGCAACCTTGGTTTATCTTTAGTAAATATGCATTTTCCACCCATGCAAGTCTGATAATATAATATGTAGAATTATATTTCAGAAATAATTGTAAATGCAACAAAGCTATTTCAATTATATCTCAAGTAGTTTGATTTCTTACGCCATGTGTTCCACAAATTGTATAATTTTCTATGAATGCTTGAGGGTGATTCTCCCATTCCTTCTCCTTGTCATTCCAAACTCGACAAGATAACCCACTACACTGGTGATCTGGGCGCTGAGTTTCATCAAATGTGATATTTTTAATACCAGTTCTCATTATACACACTTCCGTTAAATTCTTTGGTTTTGGCCTTGGAAAATCTTTGGTCCATACACATTTTCCCTTCTGGCAGCACTGAAAATCATTTGGTATATGGGTAAGTAGGTAAGTATTCATGTCTTTTAGGTGAATGGGAAGTAATAAATGCAGTAGTTGCATTGGCAAATTAGATAAATACGGGAATGGACAGGCATCGTAAACGCAAATATATAGGTATTAAGGTAAATCGGTTGGGATATAGGTGAACGGATAGTTTTATGTGTGAATATGAAGGTATATAGGTAATTAGGTAGATCGGCAGGGAGATTTGTTGGCCGTAATATATAGAAGTTAACTCTAAATTTCTTGCGATATTTTACTCTAGAATCTCCACAAGGGGTGTTGTCCTCCGCCATGCCTTCATTCCCACCCCTTCCGAGCATATTCTGTGGTCCATTTGGGAACCAAATAATACAGGGTAAGCTCCGGCACTGCACGTCCGGATCCTTATGGGAAAGAGTAGCATTTCTATAACCAAGTCGCTTGTAGCAGATTTCAGTCAAGTTCATTAATCTTGGCCTTGGATTATCCTTTGTCCACACACAGCTATTGTTCTTGCAACGCTAATAACATGCATTTTCATTAGTACATTCTTCAACAAATCACACCGCACACTCATTTCGGTAAGAATTGACCCGTCGGATTTGGCTTTTGATACGGTGTGGTGTAAGCATTCAGACCTTCTCAAAAGTTGCTTAGGAGGTCAACGACAACAATGCATCAAAAATGGATCCAAATTCAAAAGGTACACTTTGTCGTAAGGACTGTGCGGTGCTTTTCATCGTTGTTTATGTATTCATTGTGTTATCTTACTCCAGTTCCGCCACAAATTGTATTGTCTGGCGAAGGATCAAGAGTCCACGTTTTTTGATTCACGCCGTAATTAATGTCAGACCAAACTCGGCATCTCGGTATGAAACATTGCTCATCAGGGTGTCTACTATCGTCATGAGTAGCAGTTGGAATACCAGTTATTTTCTTGCATCGCTCATTTAAATCCAATATAATTGGAATTGAAACCTTTGGTGGACTTATGTTGTCTTGTTTAAAGAGACATGCGCCACCGGTGGACCTGGCATAGTTTTACAATTATATATCGCTATAAAATATTTAAACCAATAATTAATTTGTTTGCGGCGGATCCAAAGCAACTATAGCTGTTGGCCGTGACTCAGCCAATATGGCATATGTATCCGGTTGTCGTAATGACGCCCGCGAATTGTGAGAATAAAATACTCAACTGTACGAATCTTTTCATCCGTTCTTTGCAGCACCGTGAGAATGTGAGTTGATCAAATCGGCTCCGCCCCCCTCCGCCCAGAATATAACGATTCCAGTCACCTTTCGGGTCAGGTCTACAATCTTCACTTTCCGTTCCGTTCCCGTATCCGTCTGAGTCGTGTGCACATCCAAGACTGTTAAGACATTTAATTTTCATTAATTTCAATTTTTTTTTTAAATTTTTTAAAATTCTTGTCTTTTTAATTTTTCAATTTTTTATGACTTTTTAATTTTTTCAATTCATAACAACATTGACTATACCAACTGACCTGTGAGCAATTTCATGAGTGATTCCTTTGGCGGAATTCCACATCCCACCACCTTCATTCAAGCAGTTAATTGCCAACGAGCGATTATATTGATGATAAGTCCGTATGTTACAAGCACAGGCCCCCCATGACATTCCATCAGCAATATCCGGTTCAATTGTAAACAAAAGAGTGGCCAAATCATGTTTTGGTAATTCCTTCTCATTCGACTGAATCCATATGCCGAATCCCAACATGAGTTCACGTATGTCAATTTGTTCATGGGTTTTATATTTGTAGTTCTCAATGAATGGTTGGCCGGCTGTGTCCTGTGTAGAAAAAAAATTGTAGACAATGATATCTCGTTTAAAATAACCTAATACTGACTGTAGTTTATTTTGTGTACTAACGTTTACTGCGACTATCCCAGAGATTATGAATGTAACTTTTGGGTCGTCCATAGTTGCAAAACGACCGTTAATATGACCTAAATAAATTGCGAAGTAGTGCAATATTTTATTATTGTCATAGTTAAAGAATCTGGTGTTTCCAAAGTCAAATACAAATAGCATTTCACAGGTGGCATTTGTTACACCCGTTGATAGGCCTCTAGGTGTCGCCATCGGTCTTTGTACATCCACTGAAATTACGAAAGCAAATTAGATGGATACCAATTACTTGGACAAGTGATTTAGCTTGAAAGATGATGGGCATGCTATCAATATTACCCAGAATGATTCTTTTTGTATATAGTCAGCGATGTGAAGACTGAACAATATAGAACGAAACACTATCATTATACGGGATGTTTCAAAACCAACCTACTATTCGTCCTAATTTCCTCAATTTTAACTTTATCTGTAAACTGAGATAGCCTCGGAGGAAAAAAATTAGTCGCCTTCTCCATATGGAGAGGACATTACGATCACCCCTAGTTACGTGGTCAATTGCG
>JAQFYE010003643.1:0-14829 GCA_034694305.1 Protaphorura glebata
GGACCTCTGTAATGTAATGTACCAGCCGAATGGCTATGCAGTGCTATGCGTCACATGGCTTACATGCTATAGAGCCAAGAAACTCTCCTATATGTAATATTTATTAGACTGTTTATGTCAGTGCGCGGTAGGCCAGCGTTAGTTATATTGTAAAGCCGGTATGCCATGCATAAATATAAACCACTAATTCAAGTGCCTAAAAGTCTCTGACTTTTCTGTATGGTCCGGAAGGTGATTTGACCTTCTACCCACAAAATTTACATGTATACGTCATATGACAAAATGAATACTGCTGCATGTTCTCCACATCTAAGTCATTCGATTTTATTACTCATACATATATTGAATGTACATTTCACATGTCTGTTTGTACTATTTACATTTTATTGACGAGGGGAACATCAGGGCGGGTGTTATTAGAAGATTTTGAAAATCATACCAACTGATAGCAGATGCGATAAGAAATCTCGAATGGGGGGTCACTCCACCAACAATTAGGTTAGTTAAGTTGACCTTTGTGTTGAATTATGGCAGTGGTTACGAAGGTCAACTTTACTGACCTAAACCTAAAATGTGGGTGGAGAGATTCCCCACTCAATATTTCTCATCGCATCAGCTATCAATGATTATGATTGATTTCCAATGTCTTCTAAAAATACCCGGCCAGACGTTCCCCTCGAGAGTATTACTGTAGTGACTACGATTTCAGCAAAGCAAACTCAAAATTAATTGGTACACAATCTAAAACCGTTATTAAAGAGCAACAATTTTTGAATTCGTTTCTCCGTAGCGCGTTACCCCGGCATACCAGTAAATTTCTCCATCGACAACCTCTTGCAAAATGGAGATATAATTCAAAAACTGTTGATCGTCAGAATAGTACTCCTTGAGTAATTTAATGGAGATTTTGGCATCACTCAGAGCATCTGTCACTGTTTTGAGTCTTATATCGAATGCATCCTGGAGCGGAATCTCATTCTCAAGTACATTGATCAAAATATTTGTGTCTCCAGAATTCTTTTGTTCAACGTCCCTAACAATTCCATACACATCATTGAACGCAAAACCTGCAATCCCCACATCTGCTTTCAATTTTTGAAACACAATGTCAGAACGAATGTTCTCGTTCAAGTCAACATTTTCGAAGAGTGCTATGACTTCAATGATTCCTACCAATCCATTTTGATAGCCCCCAAACAATGCTTTACCACCAGCTGAGTAGAATGTTTTCCCGCCTTCCTCCCTGTGTCGAAGTAAAATACTCCCACGCATTGCGTTGACGGTTTCAATTTTGGTCCATTTATTTTTTTCAGTATATCCCGGGACTAACTCTTTGGTCATTTCCACTGATTTAAACATATGATGCCTGAAAGTGTCAAGAGCTGGGATTATGGATGGAAGGTCGTCTGCTGACTTGTAAACTCCAGATACCATATCATCGTACAGTCGACTCATTTCTTTAATAGAGGAATAAGTGAATTTCTCGTTGTCACCCATAAGGTCATAAATATCATCCATGGCGAGTGCACTGATTAAATTTCTTACGAATAGTTCCATAATTGGTGAATCAAATTTTTGTCGAGGATACATTTGGATTCCTGATATGACTGACGTCCTCATTTTCTCCATTATTTCTTCGTCTAAATCATTAGAAAAAAACTCAATATACTCAGGAATTTTTGCTCGAATGTACTCATCAAGCCTCTCAGGGTCTTCAAGAATAGCTGGTTGTTTGTAGTGTCCGTATGGTAAGAGCATCGGAATCACTCCACCCAATTTGTTAGCGCTTCCGTATTCAGAATTCACCACGTCAGGGAGTTTGAAGGACATCCCGATCTCGGTCCCGACCGTCAGTCCATCTTCACACTTCTTCCCGCCGCATTTGAACATCTAGGAAATTAAAATTTAAATAAATAATTACATTATAGGTTTGTAATTGGAAATTTTTTCCCATCATTTCCGTGTTAATAATATTCGGTCTGTTTATATCTCTCCGTTCATACAAAATTTAATATCCATATTCCGAATATTTCTTTGCGACTTAAATATTTTTGATTGTAGGAGATTGACAGAAATCTAGAGGATTCCACTTTTGGCTACTAATTTGAAAATTATGACTATCAATTTGGAATAAATACGACCAATATTGAATTCCGATTATTCCTGGATAGAAACCTGTGTTTGTTTAAATTACCGTAATGATTATTAAATTTGGTAATAAAAATGTATTCCGTACCTTTCGGGTTTGGCAGGATTGTACTGATTAACCGCTGGAGTATCGGAAATTTGTTATAAGGTCTGACTCGTGAACGCAAGCTGGATGAATGTAAACTCAACTATTCTCAATTGTTTGGAACTAGACTTTTATACTAGGAAATTTGGGACATTTAATTATCTGAAGGAAGGAATGATATTTTCTCCAAATTGTTATAATTATTTTGATATTATTATTGTTTTAACGTTCTAAAGCAAGTCCATCCTGACTGGCGAGGTCATATTATTATGCGTGTGAACAATTGAGTGAACGAACTTGAACACATGGCGTGCGACCACGTGGAGGATATCAGATTTCCGCATTGCATAAAACAGATAGTTAATTATTATGGATCGAATTGATATAAAATTGTATAAACCAAGGGAACTGGCGAGCGTGGACGGGGTTAACCAAAAATAATCACACTATTAATTCTCACGCTTGATTGAATCATCAAGATTTCCTCAACTCTTCATTTATATATTTCGACATTTGGCGTAGGTACGATGAATTATCACCAAACAATTTGAGAAAACTTTATTTTAAATTCCAAAAGTATTTCTGCACGCTCAGGTTGCCAAATAAGGATTTTCAGACAATTACATTTTGATTACACGAATGGAAATTAAGAAATTTCGGAAGTATTCCTGCATTATTTTGTCATGAATATTTTTTACATTTAGGCACACACAGCTGGATTTGAACGCATTGTAGATTGTATGGTTTGCTCAAGTGTTTGGGAAAAATAATTTCCATTACCAAGGATATTTCTCCACAATTTCATGTCCAATTAATTGTTTTTACAGGAGTGATGGCTACTCTTATTGGCCAAAGCACTACAAGCTATGTTACAGGGCGATCCAAAAGTGCCTTGCATATATATTCTTTTAACTTTCTCCTTCACGAAGTTCGCAGTTCAGCCCGCGGTTTTGCCTAAAACGTAGTATTTTCCTTCAATTCGAATTTCGGATCGAATTACGGGGTGTCCCAAAATGTTTCAGGTTTCAAAAATTCTTAATTTTTTTGCTATTTTGTGAGCTTTTTAGTCGTCCGTGGGGATCATTTAGGGTTGGTGCGATTGGACGCACTGGCACGGGAAAAAATTATTTATGAAATTTTGGCGATTGTTTCTAATATATCGAAAATATGAAAAAGACTAAGAGAGAAGGAAATATCGACGCACAGGCAGGTGGAATTCAATATTCAAGAATCAAAATATCCTGTGCTAATAGTGTTATTAGGCTCTGTGAGTGCAACAATAGTCACGCTGTTACACCGAGAATATCTTACACTAATAGAATAATGTCAAAATTGTAAAAAAAAAGGTCCTTTCGAAATACCATTAAAAATATTATTTTTGAAAATCTGGTCCATACTTTGGAAAATGTAAATTTTTCCGTTCATACGAAAGTTGAAATTCACCAATATTAAGAGTAGTTGGTTTTTATTCATCAATGATAGAGTGCATTACATTAGGAATTGAAAAGAACAGACTTTTCAACGGTTTATCATTTAAAACATGGTCAAAATAATTGTACGACGATGCTATTGTTTTTGCTATGAACTACTGTGGAGTATTTCTCAAAACATGCGGTTACCGACCAGTAAAACAAAATTGGACAAAATAATAAGGAATATGAATTCATCACAACGCTGAGTTTAAAAATTTGTGACCTATTTTCTAATTGTATTCCATACCTTTCCTAAATCTAGGATCCACTCGTAGTGTTGTACTGATTAGCAATGGAGTAACACAAATTGGGCTATAATGGCTGAGTCTGACTCTTGAACGCAAGCTCGATGGATGTAAACTCAACTACTTATTCACTAATTGTTTGGAACTGAACATTTATAGCAGAAAATTTGGGACATTTAATTATCTGAAGGACAGGAAGAAATGATATTTACTACAAATTAGTATCTATTATAATTATTTTGTTATTGGTTTCATTTAAATGTCTTCTAAAACAATTCCCCTCGTGACAAAGTCTCATTATGTGTGTAAACCATTGAGTGATCGAGACAAACGACATAGCGTGCGATCGTATTTCCTAATTCACATTGTGTAAGACATAGAAATTTAATTATTATGGATCAAAATAATATCAAATTAATTAAACCAAGGGAACTGCAGGTGATTCGAGGATACTTTATTTGAAATTCCAAATGTATTTGTGCACGTTCGGGTTACTAGCAAGGTAACCCCGCCAGCTGATCAAAGTTGTTGGGTAATTTGGGTCATCCAAATGATGAATCCGAATTTTTTTTGTCAAAGTGAAATTCTAACCCGTAGGTGGTCATCAAAGGTCAAATCCGGAGGAAATACACGTGGGTTAAGGGGTTGGACTTGGGGAGGCCAGAGGTTGTTTTTCAGTTCATGTAGAAAGCCTCCTCAGGTCTCACCAAGTCCCACCCCTTAACCCTCGTGTATTTCCGCCGATTTGACCTGTCATGACCTCTTACGGGTTAAAATTTCACTTTGACAAAAAAAAAATTGGATTCACCATTTGGTTGACCCAAATTACTCAATAAGTTTGTGATTGAACGCTTTGATCAGCTAGCGGGGTTACCTTGAAAGTCAGAATTACCAAATAATTATGGATTACACGCATTGGAAATTAAGAAATCCAGAAATTTTCCTGCATTAGTTTGTCATGAAAATTTTTTACATTTATGCACACGCAGTTTCATTTGAACGCATTGCAGGTTCGCTCAAGTGTTTGAGAAAACATTTTCCATAGCCAAGGATTAGTATTCACGCAAATTTCATTTCCAATTAATTATTGCGACAGGAGTGATGGCTACTCATTTTGCCTGAAGCACTACAAGCTATGCTACAGGGTAGTCCAAAAGTACAGTTCATATTCTTTCAACTTTCTGCTTGTGTGCGTTCAACCCGGCATTTTGCGTAACACGTAGTATTTTCCAAGGAGACTGGACTATATATCTCATCCATTTAGGAGGAATCGCGATAAGTAGATGTAAACAACGATAACAAACTCTGGTCACAAAACAGTCATTTTGTGACCAATGTAATCAGATACAATTTGATTCTGTTACCACGGGAGATAAGAGGGGGATTTGGCGGACCGACTTACCTCGACTCCTTCTAAATAAATGAACTAAATAGTCCAGTCTCCTTGGTATTTTCCTTCAGTTCATGGGAGACTGAACTTTACGACAAACTAGAAAGGTATAAACGCAGGGTGACTAATATGTAGTGTCACCTTCGTATCTTAGGATCTATGTACACAATCTACAAGCAAGTGAGATATATCGTTGGAAAAGTAACCTGGAATTGGATCCTCAAATGTTTTTCAAAATGTTCAGTAATGCATCAAATCAAATGGTTAGCTCTCAACATTGAAGCGAATTGAAAACCGCCAGAATCAGTATAATATGCATTTTAAATTAACGACTTTGAAATTTTCAAAGGAAATTATTTTTTACAAATTTTCAGATATAGGAAAAAAATAGGACATCATTTGTGCAGACGACTTTTAACTTTTTTCATGTTAGGATATTCCATATGGTGTGAAAAACTGTATGGCTGGTCTAGGTTTGACATATTCCATTTCATGAGATACGAGGACGACAATACATATTAGTCACCCTGTATATAGAATTTCTCGAACTATCTACAGGGCGACTCATATGTATCGTCACCCTCTATCTCAAGAACCCCAGTAGGTACAATCAAGTGGAATACCTCGTTGGATAGATTAGCTCAAATAGGATCTGACACAATATATAATAGCTCCACCTGAAAGCGCGTTCGCGCGCAGCACTCGATGGAAACTAAAAAAAATTGGTTTTCGGCGTTTTTGAGCCGTTTCTTCATGGTCTTCCACCTGAATAGCCGTGAAATCATCAAAATTTTGAAAAATGAACTTCAATACCAAATTCCGAAATGTTTTCTGAAAATTTTGAGCCATGGTGCTATGGTTTGACAATTTCTGAGCAAGACGATTTTGACTCAACATTTCATTTTGGGGTGTTTGAAGGAAAAGTGAAACTTTGTGCAAAAATCGACTTGCTCAGAAATTGTCAAACAACGGCTTAAAATTTTCGAAAAGTATTTGCGAATGCGGTATTGAAGTCGTTTTGCGAGATTTCGACGCTTTCACGACTTCTATGTCTGAAGACCATTAAATAGTGGCTGAAAAACGCCGTAAACTGGATTTCTTGTCTTCCACCGCGCAAGACGTGCGAACTCCCTTTCACTTGGTGCTAAAATATTCTGTCTGATATCCCATTTGAGCTGATCTTTCCAACGAGGTATTCCACTTGGCTTCCTCATACGTCAAGTTCACAGAGAGCTTAAAAATGTCAAACAAGTTTTAAGGAAAATGTAATGTCAAAAAATTAAATTAAAGGGCGAATTTACGTCACTCCACACGAGTTACGTGATTCATCACGTATCGTTCAATCACCTTCATAATTATCACGCCATCTTAATTCCCACACATTTTTCCTCTGTTAATTACATTTTCTTGCATTCAGTGTGAGTACAATTAATTTTTCTGGTGCCAAAATAATTAATTCTCATTATTATAAAATTTCTTACTACTATTTCAATTAATACATAAATGATTTCACAGAACGCAAAATATATTTATTTGTATGGATATGTATTTATATAATTATATTTAAACAAAAGAAATATTTACAACATAATCTAAAGAAATTATTGAATGGCTACAATTTTTGAATTTGTTTGTTCATAACGCGTGGATGAGGCATATCAGTAAATTTGTTGATCCATATCCTCTTCCAATGTCGAAATATAATTCAAAACTTGTTGGTCACTTGAATAATATTGTCTGAGTAATTTGATACAAATTTTAGCATCATTCTCATGGAATTGTGTTTTGCACCACCCTATGTGTGTATGTCAGAGGAAAAGGTTAGAAACCGACCTTTCCCATTCTGATTCCACATGTTTTGATTTGAGCAAAGCAGTTATTCCAGTCACACATTCCAAGTTACGGGCGTCACTCAACAAGAAGTGGACTTTTTTTATCCAAGAAATGGGTCTATAATTTACAGAGGCTCATTAAAAAGTAAGGAAATTCTATTAGACAAAAATTAGAACTTCATAATCAAATTACACATTCATTTTATTCATTTATTTAATTTTTATTGACTTTTCAGAAAAAGTGATTAAAAATGGGCACAGAAGACAAAGAATGTGAGAAGAGGGTTCAAAAATGTGTAGAGGAAGGAGACTGCGTCCAATTGCTAAAATCGTACGATATGCTATTGTAAAATATGTACCCGTCTAACCTAGATTACAAAAATAGGGAAAATGGTTATAACGATGTCAACAAATCAAGACTTATGTACATCAATTGCTACGAAAGTATAAGTAATGAAAAATATTATTGAAGAGGAACAATTTTTGAATTCGTCTCTCCATAACGCGTGCATGAGGCATACCAGTAAATCTGTCCATCCACGGCTTCTTCTACGGTCGTGATGTAATTCAAGAGCTGTTGATCATCTGAATAATATTGTTTGAGTAATTTGATACAAATCTTGGCATCATTCATGGCATCAGTCACTAATTTGAGTGATGTATTGAATGCCTCCTGGAGTGTAACCTGATTATCAGCTACATTGATCAAAATATATGTGTCTCGAGTTTGTTCCCTTTCAATGTCCCTTACAATTCCATACACTTCATTCAAGGCACAACCTACAATCCCTACATCTGCTTTTAATTTTTGAAACACAACATCATGACGGATTTCTTCCTTGATTTCAATATTTTTAGAAAGTGCTAAGAGTTCAGTGATTTGTGTGGTTCCATTTTGAACTCCGCCAAAAAATACTCTACCATTGGGTGAGAAATCTAATTTCCCTTCTCCTTGTGTACATGGAACTATAATAGAGCCACGTGCTGCGTTTTCCATGTCCATTCGATACCATTTACTTTTCTCTTGATATCCTGGGATTAATTTATTACTCAACTCAATGACTTTAAAATAATAATGACTGATTTCGTCCAAAGCTGGGAGGAGTCTTGGGATCTCAGATGCTGATTTGTAAACCCCTGAAAATATTTCACTTATAGATGTCACAAAATTTTTAGCATTGGAATAATCCAATCTCTCCTGAGCAATCAGTCCATCGTAAATATCATCCATTGCCATTGAAACGATTGTCATGGCCACAAGGATTTCACACTTAGGGTCATCCATTTCTTGCCCAGGACACATTTGACCTGCACAGCGGACACATTCCACTATTTTCTTAAGGATATCATCATCCAAGTCATTTGGAAAAGCACTTGAGAATTCCGCAAGTTTAGATCGACTGAAATTCATTAGACGTTCTGGATCTTGAAGAAGTTTTGGTTGTTTGTAGTGTCCGAATGGTAAGAGCATCGGAATCACTCCACATAATTTGTTTGCACTTCCGAATTTCGAGTTGTTCACGTCACGGAGTTTGAAGGACATCCCGATTTCTGTCCCGAACGTCAGTCCTCCTTCACATTTCTCCCCGCCGGCTTGGAACATCTAAATAATTTAAATTTAAATAAGCAATTAAAAAAAATAAAGCATTTAAAATTATGATTCGTACCTTTAAGATGAGATTTGAGTGGACGAATGAACTTAATGTACTTAAGGTTTAACGAGTGAAGACTGGTCTCTCATGAATTTTGGTATTGGACTTTTATACGTAACAAACGTGCGTCAGTCTGTATTCTGAATCAACTTTCGTTTCAATGAATCACAAGGTCTTCTTATTATTGGCCTAAAGAAAAATTGGCAGAGAAACTGCGCCTCGTGTGAAATTTTTTGATTATTTTTCATTGGTACTGTGCAAATATAAACTTAATTAATTAAAAATGCAATTCTTGAAACTAATATGACGTGCTCCGGTGTACTTTTCTCACGAGAGCCATTGTCACGTAGTAAGAACCACATAAATTACATCACAAAATTTTCAGGTCATCATTATCAGTCAATTCCTGGGAAAAGTTTTACAACTGCGCATTTTGACACGAAAGTTTGCAAAAATTATATCATCAAGCACGTGGATGCGTGAGACCTTGCATGCATAAGCCGAAAAGTTCGTATAAATCTTAAGTAAAATTTTAATTAAAAGAAATCAAAACGAGGACTAAAAAAAATTAGTGAAATTTAGTGGGAACAATAAAACCCGTAGAAACTACATTTTGTCAAAATATTTTCAACCCGTCAGGTACTGAACGTGTGACGGAATTATCCGACCTACAGTATCGGACATAATTTAACATACGGCAGCCTCCGTTGAGTTCAATCTGGAATATCTCCGTCAATTTTTTAAGTACTGGTTAAAGTAATGCATAGTTGGAAAGCTTGTCTCATGCTGTTTAAAAGTTTAAAAGTCCCACTTGTACTCAGTACAAGATTAGACGTAACTAACTTAACATAGATTTCCAGTACAAGTGCAACCCCTTCTCATTTGAACAGCATGAAGCTTTACAACCATGTATTACTTTAACCAGTACTTAAAGAATTAACGGCGATATACCAGTTTGAACTCAACGGAAACTGTCGTATGTTAAATTATGTCCGATACTGTAATCAATAATGAAAAGTTGAAATGTGTGAAAGTACAGAATGTCACACTCTGGTCAACACATGCTGTGAAACAGTGAGACGGTGAAAAGTCGATAATGACTCTCCTTGTTTTACTCCCTCTAATTTTCAAGCATCTGATTACATGCCATTTTGTAATTATAAACCATGTCACCCTTGAAAAGCAAAATTGCCCGTATGCGGATATCAAAAGATCGATGACTACAGGGTGGTGCATAAATCATTTCCGCACTGCATACTAACTGCTAGGTACCAAGGAAAAAGTGAGATATACATATATATCTCACATATATTTTGCGGAGAATAATTTTTTCGGTATGTCAAGTAAGGAATACCTGTTTTTCTAAGTTTTCGGTGCAAGGGTCACTCAAAAAAGCTTTATTCTTGACAATCCTTTTCTTAGGAGATTTAAGTTTTGCACCACCCTGTGTATTTGCCAGGAGAAAAGGTTAGAAATCGACCTTTCCCATTCTAATGCCACATGTCTTGAGCAAAACAATTATTTTAGTCACACATTCCAAGTTTTGGGCGTCACTCAGCAAGAAGTGGATTTTTATATCAAAGGAAATGGGTTCCTAATTTGCTGTTGCTGTTGAGGCTCATTAAAATGTAAGGAAATTCTATTAGACAAAAATTAGTAGTTCGTAATCAAATTACACATACAATTTATTTATAAAACAATGCTTCATATTCAATCCACTTAATTTTTATCTGTATATTTTATTATTTTCCAGAAAAATAATAAAAAATGGCCACAGAGGGCAAAGAATATGAAAATCGGATAAAAAAATATGCAGAGGGAGGAGACTACGGCCAATTGCTAAAATTATACGACGAAATGTTCCCCCAGGAGGACATTGTTCCCACCATCCCCCGAATTTCAATTCCGGTCGTCATAGAAAACAAAAAAGAAGAATTAGGACATGACCTTGAAGATCTCGACGAAATTTGTCCTCAGGTCAACGATGACCTTGTTACCGAAGTTACCGAAATTTCCGAAGAAAATGACGTAAGTGGTGATGAGTCGTCTGAAGCTGGAATTATGACCGAAAATCCAACGAGTGCTGCAGATGTGGAAGAAAATGAGCCAATTACGTCAGTGACCAAAGAGAATGACCCAATAACTGAGGAAAATCCATTGCTATCCCTAATGAAGAAAGCGGATTACATGTCCTCTTACGGGAAATGCGAGGAAGCTGTTAAGATCTACAATACACTGATTGCCATGAAAACAAGTGAAGAAGGCGAAGATAGCCGAACGGTTCTAACTATGAAGCAGAAAATTGGCGGAATTTTGCATTCCCTTCGAAAAAATGAAGAAGCCTTGAAAATTTTGAACGTGGTTTTAAAAAAACAAATTGAAATCCTTGGAGACGACAAGGATTCCACAAAACCGGATAAATACGAGACAAAATTGATCATCGCGAATGTTTTAGAAAGTCAAGGAAAACTTGTGGAAGCGCTCAAAATTTACGAGGAAGTTTATGAAGCATTTTCTGAATTTTATGGGGATGAAGTTGACCAAAGTGCTCATATTTTGTTTAACATCAAATCCCTCCGTTTAAAAATGGCCGCAGGTGTAGGTGGGGCAATGCTGGATTTGGAAACAATTTTGAAGATTGTTGACTATGGTCCTACCGTATTCTCGATTAAGTATCATTGGGATGATGGAAGAGACACCGTTTTACATCGAGCGGTCAAGACAAATAATGAAAATATTGTTCGGGTCGTAGTTGAAGAAATCATTGCAAAATCTGAAGGTTTTGATGAACAGGTGGCAGAATTTTTGAATTTTGAAAATTCTGAATTACATACTCCACTCACATTGGCTGTCAAATATGACTGTGAGAGGGCAGTGAAGTATTTACTTGAGTTTGGAATCCCCAAGGGATTGGATGTGAATAAAATTACGACGTCTGCCTTCAGTGCATCATCATTGGCGCATCAAAGAAAAAATGAAGAAATTAAAAATATGCTGATTGAACATGAGGCAGTTTTAATTGGATACAGGATTGCGCCGATTTAAAAATTAACTTTCCGTATACAAATCGTTTTATTGTTTAATTACAAAAACTAATTTAATTTATTATCGTCATTATTTCTATGTCAATATATTATAGTTTAGTTCCATAAATGTAATTTGGAATCGTAATGCTGAATTGGAATTAAAATCAAAATAATTTGCTATTATGGTTCGTGCAGGACTATTAATTTTTTACCACCTTGTAGAGAATGAGTTTACATATAGTCGTCATGGCAAAAAGTTGTCTGTAATATTTGGCTGGATTTTTGATTCCGACGATGAAAACTGCTTGATATTGAACTTAATTAGTTAATTATAAATATGGTTAAAATTAATAATTAAACCAGTCAAAAAATTACATGACAAAATGTCACTGTTTCTACTCTGAGAATGAGGATTATTTCCTAATTATTTGCTTTTGTACTTCTTTTTTCAAAAAATAGTAATTCTATATTCTTTTTGTATGAAGCTTAACCATTATAGTAAAATATAGTGTGGCTTAACCATAACATAAGCAGAAAATAATATGATACATCAATTCAATGAATACTTCCTTCGGTTCATAAAAGAATTCTGTCCTTTCTTAACTAATTGTGCCGAAAGCGGTTTACACAAATCTTCCACCGAGGTGTTCAACGAACTCACTTTTTGGCAATAGATTCCAGATATGCAAATGCGTATTTAAAGCACCGAGACTTCGATGTAATCCATTGACAACTTCTTCAGAAAACCGTAGCAGTATTGAAAACTATCAATTAGCGAAACCTCTAATTCGCATGTATTTTGGCCGATCAATTAATCAAACCCATATTTTTGGCCCATGTGTAAAGTTGTGAGTTTTTTCATCTTCTAATTTATTATTTCAAACATTTGAGCGCTTCCCTAAAAATATTTGTTTTAGATTTTTAGAGATATCTATGTGGCCGAATTGGTAATGCGCGTCGGGTAGTTCCCTCGTAAGGGTTGGAGAACCAATAAATACGGAAAGTATGGAATAAAATGTTCAAATTCACACATGGTAATGGAAATATGTATTAAGCGACATCCGATTCGCTAAACTCCCAAACAAAGATTCTTCTCAAAAATCAAACCTCAACTTTCTACACACTACACGGTCCACTGGTCCACCGACTTCACTACGCATATTACTCGTACAGGGTAGACCATAGTTTTCCACTTATTCAAATATACACCAAAAACATGGGACATACAATTTTTGAAGTAGAAAAGTATGTTCAGTCATCATATTTTGTGTTTTGGAATTATTGTTGAATGTGCAGTCACAGGGTGATTATTATGTATGGTGGCGCTCATCATTGTAAATACAAGTGTCATGGTCAGTCACAGAGACATCATTTTGTCCTATCATATGTTCAGAAGTCTGTTGACCATAAAAACACAAGTCTACCATAATATTTTCCTGAGTAAAAAGACCTGTCTAGACAGTATATTGTGGTCAAAGACACAGACGTGAAGATGAGGACAAAAAAATGAGAATGAAGTAGAACCATGACCAATTCATTCATTCCCAATTCGCACAAGTACCTACATACCTGGCAAATTCCTTCCAAATAACTTCATTTCATTTGCTGACTAAACAGCAAATTATAATTCAGTCAGTCTGTCGTAGCAAGTTGCATGCAGCCCTTTGTCATTTCGCTATGACCCGAGTTCTGGTTTATGTATATCAAACTCACAATGCAATTTCTGGCTAACTTCTGTCTCACAATGTCGCAATATAGTTCTCACCTACTACTAGGGCTAAACTAAGATCAACCCGATTTCTAGAGTTTATAATTTATTTTGCTTTACAGGGAGTGGGAAATTCCAATAAATATTTTTGTATCATAAATTGGTGTGCTTTGACACAGAGGAATATCGCTTTATTGGAGAACGTAGCGATGACTCGACAATGTAACTCGGACAAGAATGAAATGTCTTACAATTAACAATAGAAAATAGAACGAAAAATTCTCGTCGTGTCAATTTCTTGAGATTTATGTTACGGAAACAATCAAGTTGGATCTGACTCAATTCTCCGCAATGACAAAGGACGATTTCGGGTTCTAACTTGTGATTGTGATTGTCCTTGGTCGGATCTTGAAAGTGTCTCCGACATTTACCTTTCCTTACAATTTTCTTTCTCTTTTTCTTTGACTCAATGAAATCGGAACGAATCAATTCAACTCAATACGTGTGTCTCCCACTCCCAAACAAAAGTTCTTCTAAAAATCAAAACCCTTCTTTCAATCCACCGTTCACCGTCTTGTCTATGCTCGCACAGGGTAGTTCATAATATTCCACCCTTACCCGGGTGTCCCAGAAACCAGATATATACATTTTTATGGAAAAACTCTGGTTTGGGATTTAGAATTACTTTGAACATAGAAAAATAACTTCGTGCACTCATGATGTACATAGGTCAATGTTTGATTCTAGAAGAGAAAAGTAAAAGTAAGTACGAGTAAGTATAAACCACGCTGTAGATTAGTCGTAAACTGAAACGTACGTACACATTGTAATTACACAAGGAAGTGTGTCCAAGACTTTAAAACCCCGGAATATTTCTTGCTAGAAAATTCGGGACCCCCTTCAATTATAAAAGAATGTACTTAGGTATGCATGTGCTTGCATGTAATCTTGAGTTCCTAATATAAATATTTGGACCTGGAGGGGGTACATTGACCTCTCTACTTTACCATTTGAGGAAATACAAATTATTTTGATAGAAAGGACCGTCCAGGTGTACTTGTCCCATTGAATTCCATTTGTTTGGGCTGGTAGTCCATTTTTAAAGGGATTTTTCGGATCGTGATCGCATTGAGTTTTGGTACCAGCTGCCACCAACTCAGAAATGGGACGGATCCCTTCAGGTAAGCGTCGTAGTTGTTGTATGTATTGGGGATTTAAAGGGCCGGTTGAATAGTGATGGAAGGAACTATTCAACTGAGTCAGTCTAACCG
>JAQFYE010003644.1:0-14820 GCA_034694305.1 Protaphorura glebata
GTCTCGCATTGACTTTGGAAGTTTGAAACGCTTCCGGAATTGTTCAAAATACTCACTGATTGTTCCTCTAGCACCGATTAGTAATCTATAACTTCAATATTTTTGAGGTTGGTCACTGCGTATGCAAGAAATTGTTCATAATACAACCAGATTTCGTCAATATACTGATACAGATTGAGACTAGGTAGTTTGATAGTAAGTCTCAGAAGGTGTCGGTCGCGATACGGTTTCTGCTCTTTGACGAACGGCTGGCCAACATTTTGTTTGTGCAATCTCCTATGTATAAAATCACCGAGTGAAAAAATGAATTGCTGTGTGACGGAAGTGCATGCCCATCTTGCCTCGTAATTTGTTTATCACTCAAATTCAACTAAGTTTTTAGTATATACACTATTTAGTGTCTCTGGAATATAAGGCAATCAATCTACAATCCCACTAATTCTAATATCTTAATGTATTTCCAGACAGGCACAATCATTTAGTAGCGTAAAGACGTACTCAAATGGTAACTTGTGTACAAACCGTTATTATATTTGCACTTGGATGGCTCGAAATGTTGAGGAGTAAAATATTCCCGAGAACGTTTATTTGAATTCATGATTGCAAAGAGGAGTGGGAGCAGTCAGACATCTCATACCGATGGGAAATAATCAGGAGGAAATTCTACAATTCCATTTCACTTGGCTTCTCGTATAAGGAACCATAAGCTTATATACAAACTCTGCACAGTACAGAAGGTTACCTTCAAAGTTTAGGGAAGAAGGAACCAAAACTGGAAACCAATGTAATGTGGACTCACCTACTGCAATAGGAAGCTAGAAGTAGAAGACTTTCTCCTACAGTTCTAGCATGCTAGATTCTCTACAGGGTCCAAAATATGTAACATAAATGAGAACACTTTAATTGTAATTGTTCCCGCTCTCTTCCAAATTGATTGATTGATTTATTCAATTTTTTTTCCATGATAGAGACACATAACACATACCAATAATAAATCTTACAACCTATTAAAGATACCACTGTTACAAAAAGTCTGCTCCATTTTTTTAAGTCCATTCACAGTATGCTGGTAAATTCGTTGGTTATGTTACATTCCAGAAAGGGAATGGAAATGCGGTACAACTTTGGAAATAATTGTAAAATTAATTAGGAATTATAAGACAGAAGTTAGTATGGAGAATTAGTTATAACTGTGGTGAGTTGGCTATGTTGACCGGATTAGAAATCATCTTTGTCAGAATCTAATATGCCAGAAATTTACTGTGCGTGTCAGTCAGCCAACTCATCAATTTATAATTTCACATTTTTACGAAATAATCAAGTATGTTGTTAGAGCTTCAACTTCAACGTTACATACTTGAGAAATTCTGACTTGGTTATTTATTTAGTTACGTTCGTCGACCTGTGGTCGTGAAAATCCATGAATCTGATTATTCTTAAGAGTTTTAGCTTAAAAGTCACGAAATTCTTAACTTTAAAGAGTAAAACCCAATAGCATTTTCACGCCATTTTGTTGGATTTTTATACATTATTCTTCTGCATATGTAATAATAGTTTTATTCTTGATAATCATTTGAATTTTGGAAACAATTAGCTTTAAAATTACAATGAAGGTGGAGATTCTGTGATGAAATCAATTTCCTGGAATCATGCAAACTTTACAAAGTTACATTAAAATGACGTTAGAATGATATTTGAATGTATTTTTCAGAATTTTGATGTTTCAATTTTGGAAACCTTCGAACAAAGCTACGGTGGTTGCTCGCAACCTTGGCGTGTGTACAACCACCTTACTGGAACGACCGGTGAGGTAGCAACTACCGTCACCGTATAACCAAAAAATTTATCAATCAGATATCGGAAAGTGTAGCAAATAGGATATTACATATTTGGGACCATGTTTGTGGACTTCTGCAACTCACTCCTGAGTTTGTAGATTAGAATTCTATTCCATACCCGATTTCGAAGACCTGTTTTACTATTCAATATGCAACGGATTGCGTCAGCTTGTGGATGGCATTTCGCTGATTTGAGTCCTCCAGTCCCGTTGTCGACGCTTTTCAACATTTTCCTTCCAGAACTCCAGCATTTCCACATCTTGACTGTCTGTTTGAGAAAGTTCGTTTTCTCGCTCCGAGGCATGAACCCTTCAAAATGAGTGTCCACATGGGTTGACGTGTTGGAAATAGCAAACAGGGCGCTGGGCAAGCTTATCTGAGATAACAGAATCCTCCACTTATTTGGCCCCGGCCAGGTTCCACAATGGAACTTAAATTGTCAACCCGTGGGCTGCCGGGTCATGGAAAGAAATTCGCTGTTATCGCACATTTCCACGTGGGAATAGAGTTTTTTCGAATCAATAGAATTCTTTTATCAACATTTGAACATTGCTCTGTTCAATTTTAGTAATAAGTCTCAATTGGTTCAACGTAGCCAATTTCCATCTGGAATATGAAGATTAACTAAAAATTAAATTTTAAAGCTGACGTGAATAAAAATTACACGAAACGGGACGATAATTCCGATGAACTGAATTGATTTTCTCAGCCACTTAAAACTTTTGAATTTGAAAAATTATGGGATTTCATAGCATGTGTAACATATATCATCTGAAATACTATTTCGAAATGTCAATACTTTATCCCATTGTTTTTAGAATTTGCTTGTTAAAAATTAAAACCTTGCACACCATAGAATTAATTAAAAAAAATTACATTTGCATCTCACTAATTCAATTAGCTGCCATAGACGATCCACTGACGTTAATTTAATAATGTTGCGAAATAGCGAATGATAAGCTGAAATATGAGACGGGACAGTAAATAAAATTAACTAACTTAGGGAACAATTGGTAGTCTAGAACGGCTCCAGGAGAAAAATACTAATCAAAAAGTACACACCAAAATACCGTAACGTAAATCTTTTCAGGATTAAATCAGTCAAAATCTCAATAGTTCTACGAATTACTTTATCTAATCACTAGTTTTTAAAACTACATAAATACCTAACAGATTAAGAGTCCTTTTTATAACCAGTTTCTAATTCTTTTAAGTCAAAAAATTCTAAAGCGATGGAAATTATGAATATTAATTTTTATGACCACTGCAATAATAGACTTGCATTTTTTGTTGGTGTCGCTATTTTGATACCACGTATCTGTTTTTGTGTGATTTACTTTTTATAACACGTGAATGGATTACATACAGTAGGTTCGCGCTGATCCAATTTATCTGTGAAGTTGTCTACTCTACACTGGATCTTCAATTTATGGAATAGAATAGAATAGAATAGAATGCGATTTATTTCCGTGTCAAAAGTTATAAGACTTAATTGTACATTAAATGTAAATTACTTCACGTCTTCTTTTCGTAACTGGACACACTAGGTACTACTATAATATATAGTATGATAAGATAGTATGATAGAAAATATCTTGGATATTTTGGGATCTGGTCTCATATGTGTGATTTGTCTTCATACATGAACTATTTTAATGAATCATTAGTTCAATTCAAAAAGAAAATATTAAGTGCAGGTCCGAAATTGACAATGTGAGGGTTTTGGATTAAGTTATGTCCAAATTGGGAGAAGTTGGTTAAATCTGACGTGACTAATTATTCTTGTTGTGAAGTGTCTGCAGGATGTAAGGCAATCAAAGTTCATAAAACAAAAATATATCAACACACAGTGGAATGCATTTCTAGCACGATAGTTATATCCATAAAACAATGAGAGCAGAAGAATTGTTAAATACCTGCTATTATCAAAATTTTTAAATATTTGTTTGCCATTTAATTAATTTATAAGACAAGAATTGCTGCTTCAATTTATTATAGGTACAAAATCTTTCTTTATGCAAGAACAGACATAAGACTCAAATTGTTCCACTGAATGAAACCGCTATATTTTTCTCCCGAGGGTTGACCATTACAGCCACCATAAATTAAACGTGCCTGATAAATATTAAATCTCACACCAGTCTCAGATTTGAACACGATGCTCTTGTTAGTTTAGCGGCGAACTGTGTAGTATGGCCCTAAAATCACGTCTCTCCAATTTATTGTTTTTGTTATCTCTGAGATAGTTCCGACGAATTAAATTTGATTTAGTTGTAGATTATGTGTCAGTCAAGTCGGAGGCATGCATACTATGGAAGTCACTCGGTGAAATACTGATGGCAGGTCGAAGGTTTGTGTTATTCAGAAATATCTCATTTAATTTTCGTAGTATGGGACAAACGCGACGTCAAACAGGATTGGTAGGAACATGTTTTGCATTTATCTACTCTAATAATAATAATAATACAAATCTAAAATTCATTCTAACCACAAACCACACGCAGCAGTGACGAAGGTTGTGTTTAAATTAAACACTGGAGCCAATTTAAGGGACAAACAAAGAAAACTAGGAGTTCGTAGACTCCACAGGGTGGTTTATAACTACTTAGCCCATGTCATCCCTGCTGCGAGAATCGGAATCATGAATGCGAAATGCATTCAAGTTTATTAACCAAGTCTCATGATAAATTACTCTCAGAAATCCTGAGGTATGTATAAGAAGACGCGGACTCTTTTGCGATAAGAGTGATGGGGAATTTCTTTTAAATTTCTGGGCACAGAGCCGCTCGTCGCTGGTACTGTTGGTACAAGTTTAATTTTCACAATAGGTATCACGGATGAAATTCTCTGAAAAACGTTTACCTCACTTTGCCTTGACAAATCCTAGGTTTCCCTGTAAGAGATAATGAGAGGTATGTGAATAAGAATATGTGAAAAATGTAGAATAAGTAAATGTCTTAAATGAGAAAGGCGTTTCAATAAATTTGTCTGATGTTGAAAATCAAGTTCGAGTACCAACTGCTTGGATACTTTTACAGAAACTGACGAAATAATTTTCGGAATGACATTGAATTTTGTGTTAACCTTATTTATAGAGACTTCTTATTTATAGAGACTATGAAATTTTAAAAACTCTTCTTATCTGGGTGATTTCGGTACTACATATGCCCATGTTCATGTTCAAGGGCTTGGCTTACGAAGAAATATTACTTTCGTTTGCAACTAATTATCTTCCTTTCATTTGGAATTACTGTCATCGCCATGCATCTTCGTGTTTGAAAAGTTTAGACACACGAACGAATGAATGTTAAAGTTGATTTGATAGGTCGTCTGGTTATTATTAGCTTTGGCGGGTGACCACTGACACGACACCCCAATCATACCGCACCGACTTCAATGTAGCTGACCGGCCAAATAATGCGACATGAGTACAAACACAAAATAATGCTGATTTATTATTCCAACACGATGTGCTCGTCATTACAGTGTTTAAAAATAATAAGCATAATTATGAAATCGTATTTTGAGTTCTAGTATGTTATGTGTTGATCCAATATTTGGAATTTCAAAAATCAAAACCTGGTCATAATTTAAAACAAAATATTCTCAATAAAAATTGGACACAAAATACTAAAATCAGCTTTTCAGTGCCTAATAATATCCGATGATGATATGAGCTGGGTTTATCTGTTATTTGTATTATTAAATAATGTATTTGTAATAGGCAGCAGACTCATAATATTACTATTTAAATGATTAAAACTGAGAATTGTGCCATTTCTACATGTTGACAATTGTACAATAGTTGACAAAATAAATTTTATGATAATCTAACAAAGAGCTATTTTCTCACAAATCAATCCTTTTACAATTTGCGGAAAATCCAAATCGTTTTGGTACGCAGTTTTCCTCAGTCGGTTTTCGGTTTGGTTGTCAACCATCCAAATGGAATAAAATCTAACCGAACAAATGCATACATTGAAATAAATCACTTGAAATGATAGAGCGCATAAATAATAATACGTATTCTCAAACCAAACAAACCAAAGCGTTTCACTGCTTGAAATAATATTACCCGGATGCGGAATCCCGGGAAGGGTGACAGAATGAAATGAGGAAATGAGTTAGGTACACCCTGTATGTGTATAGTAGTACATAGGTTAAAAGGTTTCTATTTTATTTTTTGGGTAAGTGAACTTTCCAATTTGAAAATTTTCACCCAAGGAAGGAAACGCAAGCGGTAGAAACAAGAAAGGCGTCGTCGTATGTTTGTATTGCCTCGAGGGATTATAAATCAGCAGGCAGGGAAGGAAGGCATATAAACCTATATCGTTTGTAATATGTGAAAAATGTCTACAAGTCTTTCGACAATGTCCCAGCTTCCATCTCACACACTCGTTGAGAAAACCAAATTAGATTTGGTCTCTTGCCGTCTTATGAAAACTCAATTTTCTAGGACTCCACCTACAATGTGTATAGAGTTGGATATCCAACAAGGGAAATTTGTGAGAAGCAAAATTTGTCGATACTTCCGGCACATATTGAAAATTTTAAATATGCTACTTGACGATGACGTCATTCCAGAAAAAATAATCAAGTTTGGTGTTCTAATCTAATCCGCGCAATGTACTGACTAAAATTGAGTGTATGTAGCAGGATTAAAAATATGTATCGTGTTTTTTAGTAAAGGTCATCTAGAATGAAGAAATTTGCGGAATTAGGAGAAGGCATTACAATTCGGACACCTCCCTTGTAATGTATATTATAGTACGTTGGTCTTAACAGTTTCTTTGTACGGGTTTGTCGGTCGTAGGACTACTTACTTTTACTTTCTTCCTTCCTTTTTTCGGAGGATTTCCTTCTTATTGGAATTGAAAATCACATGAAATTCTTTTTGACTACCAACTCGTTCAATCCAAACGTATGTAACCGTAAGTGTGCACATGAACGTAGCGGAGTATCTACAGAAATGTGTAGAACGGGCCACAGTCTAACGCTAACGCTTAACTTTTCTCTTCGCGAAATCGAATCGAGTCGAATTTTTATTTCTAAGATATAAATGAGAGTCGGGCATGCATGCGTGATTTCGTGAGGATGTCTCGAATAAAAATTACTCACAGACCTTCGCTTTTTTCTTAACTGAATGAGGTTGTCTTGGAATAAGGAAAATGTCGGACCTAACGTTATTATTTTCTGTACTTGCCGACCTACCGATGTGGGGAAATTCAATATTGAAAAAATTATTCGTCTACATGTAACATGCACATGCAGAATTTTTATCAAAATATCAAATTTCGCAAATTCAGTGGAATCTTTTTAATGGCTTCGTCCAAGAAATCGTACTTTCTGTAAATTTTACGAAAGTCGAGCTTTTCCTACGCATATTTTTTGAGAACCACAGGAAAGAATGTTTACATCATCTTCTCGCAATCGGGAAAATTGTTTCAAATTTTTGTAATATTTCATTTTTATTTCTTACAAAGGATGTGATCCTAAATGTCAAAAATATCACTTAAACTTGATTTACTGCTTCGGTGCAGTGTCAAAATCATTTAGGGTAGCTAGAAATATTTGAAAATATATAATTAGAGCGTAGTTTACAAGGGTTTTGTCTATTGGAACGGAAAAAACAATTTGTGAGAAGTACATAGATGTGGTAATTTATTACTTTTTTCTGCCAAAAAGTGACTATTCTTAGTTTAGTTGGAAGGGTAAATTACAACCAAATCTGAAGATTTATTTTTTCGTATAAATTGGAAGTATTTTCATCAGGATGAGTGAAGACCTGCCAGCTGATTGAATTGATCTTGGTGAATATAATTAAATGAGTATTTCAAGAGGTGTCTATGTTTCTCAATGTCAACTGCGAAATCCAAAATTACTAAGCTCAAACAAATTTGAGTTTGTTAATTCAAAATTGGTGCTACTACGCTTTTGACCTCTCATCTAGCATCAGTCGTCATGATTAACTAAGCCTTACTGGCAGGGCCAAAACTTTTGGATTGCTCCAGTAATCGATCCAGTTTCTGCGGGAATCAAATTTTGCGAATTCCCCCTTCACTTTTTTTGCTTGGACAAGATGAGCTCATCTAGTATCGAAAGTGTGCCAATTGTGTAGTACTTGCGTTCATTTCCGGCAAAATGGAGTACCACATTTTCCGGACTTTCCAGTTGCAGAGTTGTGGCTAAATGGGCCATCAAACCCTCGAGATTAGCAGAATTGTATTGGAGAAAGGAATCCATGTCTCAAATTCCAAGTTATTTGTACGTAGTTGGTTGTCCGAAGGATCGAAGAGAAGTCTTATTAACTGTAATCTATATACAAAGAAAGAAGGGATGGAATGGAGACAGACAGGGCATGGGAAGAATACAATCATGCACAGTTTTCGCCCATTGGATTGGTCATTGTTCAGAAAAAGCAATTTTCTCCCGGGGGGAAAGGGAATTTTGGGCTGAGATGGCAAGAAACAAGAAGGTTCCGTCACGTAGCACATGCCA
Organism: Protaphorura glebata; assembly: GCA_034694305.1. Lineage (NCBI taxonomy): Eukaryota > Metazoa > Arthropoda > Collembola > Poduromorpha > Onychiuridae > Protaphorura > Protaphorura glebata. The sequence continues at coordinate 8,337 of JAQFYE010003644.1, forward strand.
TCCCAACCCCTTGAATATTTTCTTTATCGATTCTCCAGACGTTTCCGTTGTCACGCGACTCTGAGAAGGCTTAAGAACCCACACCACCACCACCAGACTGTTTTTCGAAAGACATTCAAGAAAACCACCCAAGACGTGGACTGAAGCTGGCGGAACTCATCCTCCTCAAATCTATCATCGTATTTAGGAACAAACGACCAATCTCTTATCTCGTAATAGGTTCTTACTTCCGACTAGACTACAGGGTGTTTCACAACCTTCAAGACAGAGTCGCACACCCAGACCATGCTCCGTCCTTTCTGTGGCTAGATCGATCATAATCTCCATAGCACATAAAATATATTATGCTCCTATCCTCTTATTATTCTGTAGTCTCCGAGGGAGACAGATTCGATTCCAGTACCTATTCGGCGGTTTTTTAAAGTGGTTATGGTATAGCACGTCTCCCTTGCTTTGGCTAACATCCATGTAATCCCTCCATTCCAAAGCAGTCATCTCTTGTCAAAAATAGAATGGCTGGTATTACTAATAGATTGGGCTTAATAGTACGTACGACAATGACAACTCACAAGGGATACAATTTTGAGATTGGTCTAAATACTCCGCTGATTTGCAATGCTACACACTTTTTGCGCAGTAGTGCTTACAAAATATTGCAATTTTTTTTCCAGAAAAGCATTAAATAATTATTCGGAATGATCAGAAGACCTTTTTAACACAATTAACAACAAAAATAATCTAGTGATACTTATTTTAAAAGGAGCGATATTAAATATTTCTAAATAGCCTTACAAATCAAGCAGTAGTAGAATGTATCGTTCTTGAAAAAGATGGATCTTGTGAAATTCAAAAATTCTTCTGGAAATTATATCCTTACAATGATATGGGTAGTTACCTTTGCCTCTTCGCTATGTCTAGGAGGTTGAATTACTCGGGCAGACTTGGATAATGAAGCACCTGGTTTCGCCAGAGTTTTAAAGAGGGTATCTCCACTGGAGTTTTTTCCGTACGCGGTGGTGAATTTCCCTAGATAACAAAAACTAATTCTTGTGGAATAGTGCACAGGAGGGAGCTGTCATTTAACCGTACAAAACAGTTAATGTTCGTAATTAGGGTATTTGACGCCTAAGTGTACCATAGTGTAGTCAATCCTAAAATAAGTGCATATTTCTTTCGCATCACCTGATCTCAGTCAATTTGAATTAGATTGATTTAAACAAATTTACAATAGTCCTAGAAACTAAGCAGTAGAGCAACTAATTCGTTATGCGTCGCACGATTCAATACTTAAGTGTTCTGTTCTACTAACGATCTGGGAGGAACCTGTGATATAGGTTTACTTTTCGGTTGCCTCAGACGATTGTGTATCTTATTTTGAAAAACGGACAAACCTTGGAAAAATTGCAAGACGATAGGACAACTCAAATAAGCGTTTCAAACCACTGCAGTTCGTACATACATTCATTCTCTTAGAATTGTAAAGGAGTTGAGTCTAAAGTTGAACTGGAGACTGATAATGCTCTCCAGGTTACTTGTTGTTAGTTTGTTTTTGGTCCTGTATGGACAAAAAGATAGTCTTTACATTGTCTTTACAGGCTCAGAAGAGGACAATTTCTGACTGTTTCATCTGAAGGAAGAGAACAGCTGGAATATGCCGTTCCCTTCTAGTAAATTGACACTTTTCCCCTGTCCAATAATACGAGAGTTGGAGTCACAAAGAAATATTTCCTGGGAGAATGTTTGCCAGAATGGGAAGACGTGTTCAGCTTAAGGAACCCATTTATATCTTCTCTAGTTTCTTCCCCTCATTGTGTTTCTTATTACAAGAAGGCAGGGCGGAGAAAGTTCCAGTCCCGAATCTAGAATTCACGGTATACAATGTACTTGGATAAGATAGGAAGAATAGGACTCAAGTAAATATTTGTATTCATTCCAGTTAGTTCACAGTCGGGCTTAAAGTTAGTGCTAGTGCGTAGTGGGTAGGTATTTGTAATAATATGGTCGTAGTCGTAGTCTGGTAGTACTGGCTACTCCACTATTTTCTAGTCTTCTATGTATATGTACGTTATTTGATCTCTTCCACTACTATGTTCTGATCTCCCAGGAATCGGAGGTAGGAAAAGGAAGAAGAACAGAGAAAATAATAGGTTGGAATGTGCGCCATTAATTAGTTCCAAGCTCAATCCTTTTAAAAGAGAAAGCAATTTTCATCCACACACTTAGGCAAGTATCACTTATTTTCACTTCTCTTATGGACGGGACACATTTCGTTTAAAACCGGATGCGGATGGACGGGGACGGGATGGACTACTTTTGTGGGAGAAATTATTATTTTATGGTAAAGTAGTTTTAGTAATGAGTTTCTTGTTTTCTTAACTATTCCCTGGGTGGATGATCATTTAATGTAACGGAAGGTAAGGCAGTCCGTTCATCAGTTAATCCAAGTCTTGTATACTGACTTTACACTCTAGTGTCATCATTTCCAAGTTTTCGTAGTCTCCGTGTAAAAGAAACGACACTTTTAAATTGTGTGATGTTCCATGTCAAACACCGAATTTAATTTAAATATTCAGGTGTATTTTATCTATAGTTTATTTGGTTTGATTATTTATTATTTATATATAGTTTATTGATGATGTCGCATTTGGAGGCTTTGGAGGTAAAAATAAATTAACAGTTGGGTCTGGAATCAGCTACACTGACAACTTCTAATCAATCTCTTGTTCTCGTTTTAGTATATTGCAAATTCTCGATTCTAGTATAAAGTTTTAGATTTTGACAATAATCTAGGAAATGTGGTTTGAATTTTAAGTATTTAAGTTTGAATTAATTTTCGTATGAGAATATTCTGAAAGCGTCTTTTAGTTGATGTAAGTTTGGAACTTGCAATAAATCAACTGACTATCATTTACCTTTAAACTGCAGGGATTACAATAACGGTTAGTGTGGTCAACCTATTAGTGATTTATAATTTGATGTGCCATATCAGAATGAAACCAAAAATTATTTTGAGGAATTAGCTATAAATAACAAATAGGGGCAGCAATTTGGGGGGTTCTATTCTGAAACGCTGCTGTGCTAGAATGAGTACTATATAAAAGTAGAATAAATTAAGTGGCTACGGCTATGGATGGCGAATAAAGGATTTTGGAGTGGTACAAGTGGGACATTTTGAATTTAAAATTTAATATGTAAACACTCCACTATGCAATCTAATGGTTCACGGAGGAGGAATTAATTGCTTGGCTTTGGCTACAGATGGTCACTTTCACTTTAGTAGAAGATTTATTCCTATCAGATTAGGAAATCCCGTGGGGTTTGGATTGGACCATTAATTGTCTTCCTCCTGTGTCCGGCAACCGTAGCCCAAACAACTCCTACTCTATTTCCCTTTTTCGACTACGAAGGGTGGTGCAAAAGTTTTGTTTTGTTTCCGTGTCAGAACGGCCGGCACGAAAGAACATATGACAGCCAATTAAGAACTTTGAGACACCCGTTGAATCAAATTGGATTCCATTTCCACATTGTTCTACTGTTTTATTCTCTGTCTGAGCATTATAATTGAGTTTCTATTTTTACGATTACGTAATGGTTCGCTGACCGGACTACTACCATTCTAGTCACACATACCAAAGGGTTGAAATTTGAAATATATACATACATATATTTGTACTTGTATAAAATTACAACAGTTCTACACACATACGGAGACAGTTACGATGAGACATGTGAAAAATGCATCGTATTTAAGTTAAAAATTATATGTTGGCGTATTTACTATTGAAAATTTATCAGAGAGGCATATTAAACTCAGCACTTAATCCGCAGCGGAGTTTGTTAAAATGAAAGTATAGTTAAGAAATCCCGAACACGAAAAAAGTAATGCCAGTCAACAATAAGACAAAAAATTTTATCAATATTTACGACCACTTACAATTTAGCTTGGGGAGTGAAATGCCTCATTTTGAAATCGGGTCTGATGCTTTGTTCGACTAACAATGAGATTTTTGATGACGGTCTCTTGCGTCGTAAATGCTTGAAACATATTTCGATATCCAAGGGCCTCTGCCAAAGTCTTGAGGTCTTCAAGATGTCTGACAGCTTCCCGTAAAGAGATTAAATTAACGGTTTCTGGATTCATTAACGGCACGGTGGTTGGTATGAACGAAGATGTAGCTGATGAAGTACTCGGAACATGTTGCCAACCCAGCTCATCGTCCAGAAGAATGACCTCTGGTACAGCAACGTCTGAGTTGACCAGATCATCACTGTATTCACCAAACTCATCAGAACTCTCATTCAAATTATCCGTGGAATAACCGCCCGACATGTTGAAATCATCTTCCTCATTATCTCCATGTTCAGCCGGAGAATTTTGACCAAGTTTGGAAAGTCTACTACGCTTCCGGAAAGACTGTAGCCATCCGTTTGATGCTTGAAAATGGTAGGCACCAAGTTGAGACGCAATTTCTCTGGCTTTTGATTGTATTATTGGTCCAGTCACTACTAAATTATGTTCTTGAGCTTCATTCAACCATTTTTCTACCCTTTCATTCACAGACACAAACTTCATTCTCCGTGTAGGCATTTTTCTATCGATTGATCCAGGGGTTTTGGCAATTTCAAAGTATTTTGACTTCTCTCGTAGAATTGTTGCGATTTGGGTTCGTCCACATTTAAACATTTCGGCGAGTCTTCTATTAGAATATTTCTCAGTTGTAGCTAATCGTATGACTTCCAAGCGGTCTCTTAGGGACAGAGAATTCTTGGGATCCCTTGGGCTGGACTCATCTGTTGGAACCCAATAGAAAGTATGAATTCAACATGAATAATCAATTAAGAATTTGGTGTGCAGAGTTCTTTGAAAATTAAATTGTCGTGTCATGAGGTGGCGGCCCCAGGGAGTGGGCAGGGTGGGCAGCCGCCCACCCTCGATTTTTAGAATATTGCAAAAACTGACACCAATAATTTTATAAAGGATCATCAAAAATATAAGAATTATGAACAATGTATGTATAGAGTAGTATAAACTTAATAAAACCTTAGTCTAGACCTATAGATCAGACTGACCAACCGTCCTGCTTTCGGAAGGCCCGTCCTGCCCTGAGAAATGTACTGCCCAATGTCCTGCTTTGGGAAAATTGTCCTGTAATGTCCTAGATTTTCATTGGGAAACATGGAAAACCGCGTCTAATATGCTTCCAGTTGTGTTTTTAAAGAATTTCCGGCCCTCCGGGAAATTCCACGTATGCCGAAAATTGAGTTTGGATTTAGAATCGGACAAACAGGAAGGTCCCAAACCAATTTTATTGTGGATAATATTGACAAAAATATGAAGTCGTTGTAGGTAAAATCGACAAGAAAATGAATTCGATATAGGTAAAATCGAACATGATCTTAGTGAGAAGTTGAGTATAAATCCCGAGAAAGTTGTTGACGAGTTTATAAAATCAGCAGAAAACGTATGTAATACAAATCGTATTATGTAATGAATTTATCGTCGCTTTACAAATTAGAAATATAGACTACCTTGGATCAGCTTTTATTCATCTTGCCCACCCTCAAAAAAATCCTAGATCCGCCGCTGGCCACGGTAGCTAGTTTAAATTAATTGATTGCCAGACTACATACTTGAATTTCCCTCCGGCGTTTGGGGTTGAATTGGATCCGTAAGTGCTGAGGATTCCCCAGTTTGATTTTCCAATTCCAAATTCATGACCAGGATTTCTTTCAGTATTTTTTAGCGCCAAAATATTAAAATGAAATACAAAGTAGTTCAGTAAGTTCAGTTTCACTTTCAAAAGTTGTTGTTAGCTGGAGTTTGAGAATCCCGCTCTCGGCCGTTGGTTTGAATTCCACTTTCCCTCTTCAAAAGCATTGCGCAAATCAGGGAGTGCAAACTTGATGATCGTCTACCAGGAGGGCTCGTAACTATTTAGTTGCTTTTATGACTCTCAAGAACTTCAGTTTGCACTGCTGTCAACATTCAGACCGGACTACCATCCTACACCCAAAACCAAAATTCTCAAGTAATTCATTTACTTGAGAATATGTGTATATGTCAACTGTATCAAGCTCCTCTGAAGTATCACAATATAATGCGTACCTAAGTGTTGCGGACGGATTATTGCCAGTGTTTTCCCACTTATATTCCACTGGTATAGAACGAAAATATGACAAGCATCGTCGCTTAATTTTTACATATCGTGATTGGGTTGATTTCCAATTGGCCTAGAGCGGGAAGGTACCCCAAGTAGTAGAGAAGCCCCTCATTCTAAGCAACACCCAGACGTTGTCGGTGATCGAAATCAGTCGAACCTTCCATATTATAACATAATGGTAATGGACAGGACCAATAGCTGACAGACTTGCTATTTTATTGCTCCCAAATTATCCAGACATTGTTTTAGTCAAGAAGAATAAACAAGCTGATTCGTTTCAGTAGGAGTCGCGTTAAGTCGGTGCCCCAAATCCACCTCTCATC
>JAQFYE010003645.1:0-14820 GCA_034694305.1 Protaphorura glebata
GACTGTTTTGTGACCAGAGTTTGTTATTGTTGTTTACATCGACTTACCGCGACTCCTTCTAAATAAATTAGCTACACCGTCCAGCCTTCTTGGCTAAACCTATAGCTAAATTTGTTATTTCACTGCAAAAAACTATTATCATGAACGGATTTTTAGGTACCGACTTGAACAAAAATTCAACAAACTTTTTTTTGTATCATTGCAATTGGATCGATTTCTTGCGTCGCAATTTTTGTATATTGTTTGCGAAAGACAAGTACTGATTAAGACAATCACAAAAGAGTGGTTCCAGGAAGAAAGGCAGCTGTAACTGACAATACCAAAAAAATAATATGAATAGAAAAACTTTGTCCAATTTAAAAAACAAACTTTAATGGAATTAAAAGAAAAATACTTTGGAGGATTGAATTGATTGAATTGAAGTAATGCTTCGAGCAAATGATCATGGGAAGTCCTCTTTGGTAAAATGTACCCCGCGGTTTGTAATTAGTGTTCGTTGCCATTTTTAAGTCTCTATGTATTTTGTTATTTCTTGCAATTTCTTTCTGCTCTTCTCCTTATGGGAAGTTTGTACTATAGTAATTTTTTCTATCAAACTTTTTCCGTTTCTTTTAAGTTTTTCTTCTAATAAACAAAGGGAAAGTAAAAGGTGCATTTAATCCAAGGCCTATCACACGCTCTGCAAAATTGATGAGACGACTTTCTCAAAGTTTTCTTCCAAAAAATAATCCTCCCAAGTTCTTTTCTCTTTGTACTTTGTGCCTTCCCTTCGAGGACGAACGACTACCTTAAAAGTAAAGTGCGTCTTAAGGGAAAACCATTCAGGAGAGTTGGTTACTGATTAAGACAGAATAAATCCACTGACTGCTAGATTCTACCCAAAAGGGTTTCTTTAACGAGCCCTTCTAAGGACAAACAATGGAGTCAAAGGAGCTTCGTTTTTATTATATGTCCGTGCGTGAGGATTAGACTTAAAGCTGCTAAAGAGCCACCTATTATTTCACCGGAAAAACTTTTGTAATCAAGTAAACCCATTAGATCACGATTCATCTGCGCTGCGCATTGTGCTTCATGGGCTATATCGCTTCCATTTTTATTTAATGGTTGTGACCTTACCGGGATTGGACCTAAGCTCGTGTTGTTTCTTGAAACAGGTTTATGGAAAGCGGTAAGAACCGAAAAATACACTGAATTACCAGAAACACAAGAATTATGCTGAAAATGTTGAATGGGTGGACTTAATATTCAGGGTGCCCGAAAATAACCGCTATCATAATTTTTGGAACACCTTGCAGTTCAATTTGGTTTGATAAAATGATTACAAAGAGAGGTAGGCGTATGGCCAATTTCAAACGAATCAGCCAAACGGATGACCTGAAATGATAGCAACCTTAAACCGTCCGTCTCTTGAAAATGTTTATGCGAGTAATAAATAGGAATGACTTGAGCGGAATAACTTTTAAAAAAAAATTGTATCTAAATTGTGTCAGCATTCATTGTCCATGCAAATTTCAATATAATCCGTTGAGAGGAAGCTGTAGCTGACTGCTGAAAAAGGATGAAATTTGATGGAGAAAGAGAACATGAGTGATGTTCACTCTGGGGAATCCGATGCGCTCATGTAAAAGAAAACACTCCACTCCATAATACGTACGTAATACTTGACTTTCTCCAGAAAAGACAACCCGAGTTGCTTTATGTTAAACACACATATCCCATCTCCTTCTTAGTGTAGCGGAATAATAAATACAATTTTTTTCTGGAATTTATTCCAACAAGTTTTTAAACTAAATATAAAATATACAAGTGCAATTGGATTGAAATATTGTTTACACGTGGAAGCCTTATATCTTTACCTTTCCTATTTAGAAAATATCAAATTATGCGCTAGAGAATACGTTAGAATTTTGAGCCTTTGATCCTTCGGAGTAATACCCTTTCGAGTTTGACAATTCTGCAGCATTACGTTACAGATAATATTAGAAATTGAAGTGAAGCTTACCATCAAACTTATTTTTGAACGAAGCTAAATTGCCAGAAAATATACGCCGGACGTTGTAACGAATACTATTAGAAAAACTCCTTATTTCTTTAGAGCGGCCAGAACACCATGTTTGCCAGAAAGATCAATCCTTGACCAAAGCGAAAATGCACCGCCTGTCTGTGGTCTGTAACAGTGAATTGCATATTAATTTATTGCCAAAGAAATGCAAGGGAGTTTCCCGATTTTCCATTCAAGCAGGGTGTTGCAAATAAATCAAGTCAGAATAAAGTTCCCCGCCCTTCCCTAAAAATATCGTGCAGATTTGGTGAACTTATTTCTTCCGTGTGTGTGTGTATGTGAGTGCGATCCCTGGCGTGGTATGACCTGACAGAAGTAGTATTTATTTCAATGAAATTCGGATCAAGTAGAGAGGAGTTGGTAGCAGGTGAATTGAATAAGTTCCATTCTACTCTACGTACACGGGTATTTATTTGACGGGTCGGGGACCCAGGCCTTTAAAAAACCAATTGAGGTGAAACGAAATATAAGACTAGTTTCTCGTTTTTTCTTCTTTACAAAAACCGCTCTGACGCGGTCGTAGAAGAATAAGAATGCAATTTAGAGTCGAGCCAGCTAAAGCTAAGGCAGGCATATGTTATACAGAGCTATGGAATTACCTACGTTTCTTCGTCTACAATTGTCTTTGTGGGATACAGACACATCTCATCCCATCCAGCCCACCGTTCCAGTTAGTCTTTCCTGGAAAAAGAGAGAATTCTGGGGAAATGGGTATAGCTTACATAGATCTCCGTCTCAAAGTCACAAGGTAGACTTTCGTCGTGAGTTTTTTTAGATAAAGGTGGGTAGAACCAAAAAATATCAGAAAATATCTCTCAAAATTAGAGAAATGTAGGCGTTTCAGAGTCCATTCGTTCCATACACCTTATAAAAATATGTACGCCATTGGAAGTCGCTGGCTTTTTTATATGTTGTAGTCCTTGGCATTCTGAACAACTTTTGTGAAGGTCCTACCCCCAAAAGTCTAACCGTTTGGCACCAAGGGCATGTGCGATGGTGTACAGTGACTTTCATTTTCACTCTACGTCATCGAACATGCCCGACATTTTTTCTAGCGACCAAACGGTTAGACTTTTGGAGGTATGACCTTCGCAAAAGTTGTTCGGGATGCCAGGGACACAACATATAAGAAATCCAGCAAATTCCAGCGGTGTATATTTTCCTATAAGGTGTATACGGTGCCCCTTCAACTACAAATATTGGGTGATGACTGAAAAATGAATGACGTGTCATATGAACACTTTAGAAGTATTCCTTGTGAATGAAACGTTTCTTTCCAGTTCGGAAGTGAGACCATTTTTTACGAGTCGGAAGAATATTGTGTTGGTTCCTCTAGGGATTTCCTCAACCCGTCACTCACTCAGTCACCCTTCATCCAGGACTTTTTTTTAATCATATAGCACTTCCACCACTAGCACGAACTCGGATAGCAATCTAATCTTTTCTGCTGACATTTTTATTACTCCAGAGCGGAAACCTCGATTTCATTAAGGGGAATCATGATGACGAATGGGACACTTGTTCTTCAATCCAACAGACGAAATGAATTAGTTATGACTCTAGGTGTAGTCCTAAAACCTAATACTGTCCTAATCAAATTTGAACAAGACTGATAACAAAATTTGGTTGGTCATGGATTCTTCTCCCTCGTCTATTATTTTCTTATTTATTTCTGATTACAAAACTAATAAACACGCAATTCGTGCTCGTGTTACTAAATTCATTATCTTTCCTGGGTGGTGCCTTATCACTCAAATTACAAAGATGATTGTGTAAATTTAAAAATCATGTGTATTGATACCGGACACTGACATTTTCGAAAGAAATCAAGTTTAGAATGCACCTACGAGTAGTATCGACAATAGTAATGTCTCATCGGACACAATCAAATTCACTACATAATGTATATCTTACCTTTTGTCAGATTCGGCTATTGACCAGCAGGTGAGGGTAGAATATTTTGAACCACCCTCACCCTGTATGTTTTGTTTTTAATAAAGGAACTCCTATACTAAAAAGGTTTTTCAGGGTAATTACTCTTAGAAATTACACATTATATGAAGGAGTAACGAAAATGTAGCACTCGAGAATTGGAGGAAAATTTATGTCCAGAAATGTGTCACATGCCAAGACAGCACAATTCTGGGAATGTCTAACTTAAGCACATAATCCTTATAAGTGGTTATACTGAGTGGGTACATAGTAGGCAATCGATCGCGAGAAAAAATAATGATGATGCAACTTTATGATGGCAATTAACGGAACAAATGACGTTTTGATGTTGGACAGAAGTTCTTTGCATTCGAGTCTCGTTTCTTTACCAGGATTACAGACTCTCTCGACAAGGAAACTACCTTGTGTGTGTGAGGTAGACCAGAATAATAAAATCAAATTAACTTGACAACTCCTTCCAACTAAGGTTAGCTCATACTGTCCGAAGAAGCAAAATCGGGGTTGTTATTTCAAAACTAGTGACACTATAAGGTTTGGAAACCCTATCTTCTCCGTGTCACGAGTTATGAGTTATGACGTGAGCGGGTCAATGACGTCATTGTATTTTCCTTTTGTACGCCAGGAAACTCAAAATTACTAATCCAGACAATTTTAGCCTGATCTGAGTTTTACGTTATGAAAATTGGGTTCCCTCTCAAAAAATGGAGCCAGGAGAAAATTCTGAATTGAAACTGAAATTACGGAGTGTCATGATTATGATAGTAATTTATAACACAGAACCTACTTGATTAAAGTAGTTATGGATTTCTATTGAATTCAAGAAATATTGTCATGTCTGTCAGTCGTAATGGTGAGGTGCTCGTGTGAATGATCACACGAGATCAACCTGGTGGCAGACATGCCATGTCAATAATTTATATTCCATCGTTGAAGGAAAAGGCTGGAAAATTGCCCAGTCCAATAATGATAATCGTCCTTTCATATTTCGTAGAATGACCATCACGAATTTTGAAAGGTCTTCAGACTTGGCAGAGAGCCAGCGAACAAAGACATAACGGTGAGTAAAAGTTAGGTTTGACGTAGTTATGTGAAACTTCAAGAATCTTTATGGAATTCCGAAAGAAAATGAAATGTTTTAGCAATGAACTCTTTCGGTCTACAGGGTGCTCCCTAAAAAATAACTACATTTACACATATTAAGTTTTTAGACCGGTGTTCAGTTCATATTCGGATACAATTTTCTTTTTCCACGTAACCCCTTGGGTAGGTTTGGCATACCTTACTAAAGGTTATGAGCAACCCAGACTGTTTAAATTGTGTTTCTGTTTCCGTTTGAGATTTTCTTTTCTGATATCGGTGCGGTGAGTCTCAAGCAGTTATTATCACTGTGTTGAGTTCTCCTCGTCCTCGGACCCATTAAAAGCTCATTTTCTGCCAGTTTCAGTGCCTTTGCCTTGGAGCTATGAAAGTGGTTCCAGTATCCTTGCCACAGAAGTGTAAGAGCTTTGATCGCGGTTTTGGGTCCAAACTTTCTCTTCTCGGTTTAATATCTTCTCTAATAATTAGAAGTGGAGAGAAAACGTCTCTTTGGGGAATTGAGGGATATTTTCCAAAACCCATATGTATATGCTTTTGCCTTCCTTTCCCGTCATTTCCAACTATTTCCAGTTCGTTGCGTTCCATAGAACGGACCAAAAACTGAATCCCATAAATAACTTTATAAATCTTGACTACAAGGCTCCAAGCATGATTTTCAACAACAAAGTTACTATCTATTCTTGGAAGATGTGCACCCGTCAGACGCATTTCTTCTTGGAAGTACGAAGTGAACAATTAAACATGAACGTGTCAAATGAACAAACATGATAAGAGAAACTGAGACAAATATTAAAATGATTTTTTTCTTCATAAACGGGATTAGGAAACTGAACATCAAAGAGTGGTATCTTGGTAAAACCGGCATTTCCCTTTGACGTTTATCATTCTAAAAAGACCTAAAGGGGATTACGACCTTGTGAAACTGTTTATTAAAATTATTAAAAATTGTCAATTTCAGAAAGGATGAATTAGTGCATTACATTATGGATAGCTCGCATGAGGTTGAACTTTGACCTTTGACAAATTACCCCTGATCAGCAATCTGTGAGAGAGATATGCTGGTATTCTATTTGAGAGACACAATAACTTACCAAAAGGACACCGCGTACAACTTATGGAAAAATGTACGCCGTTGAAAATGGCTGAAATTTTTATTATCCAGCCATTTATTATTTTATATTGTAGCCAGTGGCATGCCGAAAAACTTTTGTGAAGGTCCTACTCCCAAAAGTCTAACCATGTGGCCGGTAGATATACACAGGTAAGAAGCCGTAACTTTCACTTTCGCTTTCACTTGTTTTCACCATACATGCCCACCTATGTATTTCTAGTGACAATACGGTTAGACTTCTGGGGGTAGGAGCTTCACAAAAGTTGTTCAGGATTCGAATGTCTACAACGTACGACATATACAAAATCCAACGGCGTACATTTTCTCATAAGGTGTATGCGGTGTCATCTATTGTCTTCCGGTCTTCCCATTGTTTAAAAGCACCAGACGGATGGATTTCCCACGTGACTCAAACTTGTTGGACTTTACAGAAGTTACTCGCTGAAATGAACTGAAAAGTTGTTAGCCAATTCTAAATAGAAGTATCATTGTTTAAACGGCAAGTTCACCGTCTTGAGAGACAGAAAATGGGGTACACAGATCTTAAATTGACATTTGCTTGTTCTGGAAGACGTCTGACCTGACAGAGTTCTCTCGTGGGTCAACCCCTTAGGGAAAAGACCGAAGTTTTACATGATACATCGTGGCTACCTGCTGGAAAAGTTGCCAGCGTAGTTATGCTGAATGTGCTTGAAAGGTATGTGAAATGTGACAAGGACATGGAGAAATTCTGTTTCCTGTCATCCATAATCCTCATGATTTTATCATCTGAATGCACTTGACAAGTAGAATCCTTTAACAAACTCAACTCATGTCACGGCACCCCAGGCTCAGACTCAACTATGAATAATAAATTTCTCAGCATTCCCATCCCAGGTGTAGAATTCTGCGAGGGAGTAAAGGATGATGTTAGAATTTCACTCAACTTACTTTTCCTTGGATGTTCTTCAGAATCCTCTACCTCAATTGTCCCAGCTGTTCTGCTCAGCGATCTGAGAAATACCTACCCTTTTATGTATACTCAATTCAAATTCGCATCGCAACAATTTCCACGTGACTGTGTTTGATTCGTGTCTGATGGGAGACAGGAGACACGGGAAATAATATTTGTGTTACGTTGGTCCGACACTTTCAACGACCCCGACTTTCACCTCAGCGACTTCACTTTCACTGTAGGTCTTTTTATGGTAATTCTCAAAAATTAGGTTGTTACGCTATTTTTTCCCGAATTCATTATACAGAGCTCACCCGAAGCGAAATGTGGTAGAAATAACCAACAATATAAGGAATAGAACCTGGGACTCATATAGAACATAGCACTCGGCCAGTGAAGGCCAGATACGTGGCCTCGATACCATAGTCTGAACCCATGACAAATAAAAAGCAGACAAGCATGAAGACTCCAAAATTGCTATAGAATTTTCAATCCAATTTATTACACATGTCCGAAATTTGTCGAAGTCGAGAATGCTGGATTTTCTTGCCAAATAATTAAACTCATCCGTGGAATTCCGGTTCTACCTGACTATTCGTTCCAAATTCCTGATCAATTCTTTCGTTCTAAAACCTACTGTAAAAACGTATGGACGAAACTCTTCTAGGGATTAGCCTGTTGCTGTGAGCAGTCTGCCATGATGAAATACCGTAACCATAAACCGTCCGTAAGACTATTCGACTGACATAGTCGATTTAGTTGAACTAGTCAGGCGGTGGACAACCCGGGTAGATAAAGTTAAGTAATCGAGTGGAAAATTAATTCATTCACTCCCGAACTCCGGATCGGTGGTCTGCTTCTGCCAAGGCATGGCACTTGAAAATGTCCACCCATGGAGAGTAGAAAATGTGCTTCCTGTGGTCCGAACTTCAAATGCCATACAATCTTAGGGTTGGAATGAGGTCGGGATGGAATGTTTTTCCGTGTTGCGGACAATTTATAAAATTGTGGTAACCTTATTTTTTTGAAAAAGGGGGTGCTGTCGTAAAAATTCATGAATAGACTGTTCTGTATCTCTAATGTAAGACAAACCTGTAAGCGCACCACCTTTTCTAAATTGGCAAAATCAAAAAACAACGAGAAACAAGGGCATTGTCAGAATGTAGTGCAACGCGTCTCTCATTACCCCAGCTGGCCACCTGGGGTAATGAGAGACGGCGAGGTCTTGGGTCGCCCGTTTATAATATTTGAGCTATATAACCAAGCCTAAGTCGAATTTTACAAGTTTCAGAATATATTGACTAATTTTACAGACCGACAGTAGCACATTATGTGAAATTCTGTGGGGCAACTATGGTTCGAAAATAAATGGATGAGGATAAGTTAGATCCCGGAGGAATTGAAGACTGAAAGGAGTCGTTGTCGTTGTCGTAGATGTGGACGTCCAGTGGTCCATTAATTGATCTCCTCTTGTAATACTCCCAGAGATTGTTATTGTTATCGTCCATAGGTTACATACATGTATACGTCTACGCGCTTATTTCCGCTAGATTGAACTTAATGCAAAGGCTTTAATAGTTGGAACATATATTCTTGTACTTCCTAAATGGAAACATTTATTTTTCATTCACAATCCACACGACTGGCCGGATTGTCCAGTCTCCAGAGACCATTCATAATAAAATATTCAGAGAGACTCTGCCGTCTAAATTTAACTTGGGTGAATGATCATCTCTCATCTGGAATAAAATAGAATTTGCACGGAAATAATAAATTCTCGTGGAATTGTAATAGCAAGGGACAGAGTTAAAGGTACGACAAGGTCTTAGTTCGATTGCGACTGAGATCACTCATCTCATGAGAATTTCGTCGTAGGTACAGACACCGAAACTGCTCTTCAATGTTGGGCTTTAGAGTACATATAATTTTGAATTAATTTCTGAGATTGAAATGACTGGCCGTCCTAGATTTTGTTCTATCCATTACAGTTGTATCGACGGGCAAAAATTGTGTCGTTCCAATTTCTCCGTATTCATCCGAATTTCGACATCCTCATGTACAATTAAAACTAATACCATCAATCCCGTCAAAAATACGTATGAGAATATTTCAAAATTCTCGATGATTACAAAATTTTGAAATGTTGAGAAATGTATGTACCAAAACGTATTTCGAATATATATCCTTACGACAAATATTGTTTCAAATTCTCTTTAAATGATTACACAATTTTCGGGAAACAATTTTGGAATAAATGCTGGTAACTGCAGGTGGGTTTCAAAATGTATGTACATCATGAGAAATTGTATAAACATTTTCGTGGGTCGAGATTTTTCAAACTTTTCAATCGTGCTTGGATCTCGAGTAAGACGGATGTGTGTTTTATTACGTTCCTCCACCGCTTAAACCATCATCTTCAATTAAAGCAATCTTCATAAGAGGACTAAGCTAAAAGTAAGTGAATACTGAATTTGACCCTTGACCTCCTGAACATATTTTCAAACGACTTAGTCTGGAGAAATTCAAACGATAAGATCACCACTAAAAAGTCACAAAGGTGATCTACTTATTTGAGTCGGATGGGATGAGGAGTAAAGATTATAATGTGCTCCTCTCTATAATACGTTTTAATTCTTAATTCATTAATTACTAACAATATTTGCCTAACAATAATTATTAATTAATGTAAATTTGTATGTATATTGTACATTGTCATATTCTCGTAAGATAAATTGAATATGGGTGACATTCCTGGACCCAGTTTGTGGGGCTGCGTCAACGGGCACACTTCTACTCGAGAGTTGGGCCCATTATGCCTACAATGTGGTTCCTATCTGAAATACCCTCAAATCCGGCCAGAGGACAAGAATCCGAGAAAATCCGGCGATCTGGTAATTTCAGATGGCCAACTTCCACAGGTATGCTTTTCATATTTCAATACAAAATATACACTTTTTATTGAAATTCGTCAATGAAATGAAACTAATTTTTTTATTTCTTTTATTACTTCTAAAACGGTAAACTGACTTTCACAATTCTATTGATTCATTTCAATATTAAAACAATTCAGGCCTCAAAGTCCGCTGTGGGGGAGGCTTTGGCTGCATTATTGTTGGAGGGAGTCATTGTATTGAATCCGGATGACCTTGGTCACTACAACCTCGATGATATCAGGTCGAATGATGGAAGTCAGGAGGAACCTCACGAGATAAATTACGAGAGAATCCCAACAATTGATGTAATTATAATTCTCTAAACTTTCTTTTTATGATTTTTAAATCGGTAAACGGATTTTCACAATTTTAATTAAAATAATTCAGACCTCAAAGTCTGCTGGAGAGGAAGCTGTGGCTGTACCATCGTTGAATGGTGTCGTATTCAATCTTGATGACCTTGGTGACTACGACCTCGATGACCTCCTGTCCAATGCTGGAAATGAGGAAGATCTTCAGTCTGGGTTCAATGACGAGAGAATCCCAACAATAATTCCGACCTCACATTCTGCTGTGGAGGAAGCTGTGGCTGTAGCGTTGTTGGAGGGTGCCGTATTGAATCTTGATGACCGTGGTGACTATGACCTCGGTGACCTCCGGTCCAATGATGGAAATGAGGAGGTTCTTCATCCCGAGTCCACTGACGAGAGAATCCCTACATTCAATGCTGACTGTGAATTTGACACCTTGGAATGTGAATTTGGTCATTTGTACCTTGACATCGTTGGATTTTGCTACTTCTGCGAGGGTGTGAATTTTCTGTCATCACAACCGCCCTAGACGCTCTCCGTTGATCTAAACGCTGATAATTCCTGACAACACAATCTTTAGTGAAATTAATTGCGGCAATTTCTAGTTTAATGAATTTGTAAGTGGATAATTAATTAAAAAATAATGAATTGAATAAAAATTTTACACTTTATATTTAAGCCGTGTGATATTTTGTAAAGGGCTTAGCATGTTTACCTTGTTTCACTTCGATCATACTACTACAGTTTAGTGTTTCTTGAACATTCTGATTGTACCCAGAGGGCATGGGCAGAATGGTAAGGTCGTTTTTGGCGATTTGGTTTTTGGTATTGTCCGTCTTTAAAGGAAGACATTCCATGAATTGCAATTTCGAAGTCAATGCAACAAACAAACTACATTTTCTCATGAACCCTTGTTTAATATTTACAAAAATTGAAGAGTTCAAAATTTCAAATATTCCGTATGACTGGTATAATTGTGGAATTCTAAATAAACGTAGCGTTGGCGTTGTCAACAATTATTTGTGAAACATGGAAAGTAATTATTTGTGTGCCGTAATTAAGTCATGTCTTTAACTTCCTCCATTCATCCGAGTCATGATTGCCTGGTTGTGGTTGCACGATTTAAATAATACATACAGCAAGTACATTCCAGCGTAATGGTATACGTATACGTTGTCCCTTGCCGTTTCGCTGTGCTGGGGTTGAATCCTTCGGAATCGCACTGATTACAGTTTCTATTAACTTGATCTTTCTCCATTTGTTTTCCCTTAATAGTATAGGTATCCACTCTCTGGTCAAATTCAGCCAACATCCTCGTGATAATACGCTGGACTATTTAACCGCGCTTTACATCGAATGTCCATTAATTTGGAATTTCTAATTCCTAAACTTTAAGTGAATTTTGAAGCTAAAATTTCGGACATTTTTTAATTTCGAACACTTTGTTTTTCCCCACAGATACACCGGTTACGAAGAGTCTGTGGTTTGTATGTTCCGGAAGGAATACAACCACGTGGTATTTCAATGTATCTTCATGCTGACTTCATACGCAATTCCATTGGCCATCATCTGTCTCCTCTACTTTGGAATGTTGTTTCGACTCTGGAAAAGTGTGTCTGGGTCAACAGCCTCACGGAACAGTCTTCGAGGGAAAAAACGTGTGACCAGGATGGTGGTGGTTGTCGTGGGTGTATTTGCTGTTTGTTGGCTTCCAATCCAATTGGTCCTCGTTCTCAAAAGTCTAGAGCTCTATGACATCAATGACATCACAGTGGCCATTCAAATTACAGCCCATGTTCTTGGTTACATGAACTCTTGTGTCAATCCAATCCTGTACGCTTTTCTATCAGAGAATTTCAGAAAAGCATTTCGGAAGGTCATTCAATGTCGTGGTCACTTTCGAGGTGGGCCACAACGCCCAAGTCAAACTCATCATCATCATCAACATGACGGAAACAATGGTGACCACATGAACCCCACGAAGGAAACAGCACTCCTGACCGCTAATTGTGAGAATGGAAGAAATAGTCGACATAATACTATCGTCAAGGCTGCAGAGTATAATGAGGAGAGTGATATTTTGTAAATTTGTGATGGACTGTTATACTCAGAACGTATAGTTGTATTTATTTTCTATAAGTAGGTCGTATCGTATACGTACATATCCCTTTATTATTAGTCATAAAAAATCACAAGAATTAAAAAATTATAAAAACCCACAGAAGAATCTTTACTAAAAGTGATTTTCTTTCTCAAAGCAACACATTTTTTGACGCCCAAGTCAGCATTGATTAAAAGTGGTGCTGAATTGTAAGTATTATTATACTAAAACTTATTTCCAATTTACGAATTACTATTGTAATAAGAATTGAAATATTTCAGATGTCTTATGTGATTTCATTTATTTCTGCATTTTGCAATTATGCCCAGGTAAGAGGAATTGTTATTTTTGACCCGCCCTGTACTTCATATGGTTCCAGACTCCGTAAAATCGGCTGAAACTCTGAAAGTTTTGAGTCAATTAGTGAAATTAAGGTTTTGGAGTATGTTTACTTTACCTTGAGGTCTGAATGAAAAAGTCAACAATCATCGCCCGAATATTGTGATGGTGAGTCATCGAAACACAAACACCAGGGATGTGAATATCAATAAATTAGTTCGGATTACTTCTGTCCGCCCTTACATACATATAATATGAATATAAAATTCTATTTAATTGATATCCGTCGTGGATAAATTGAGTAATTTATGACTTCAATTCCATTGTGAAATGCATAATAATTGGATGATCTAGTTACAAGAGTTTATGCTGAGTCCCAAGTTTTCATTTTCTAGGAAACATTAATTTCTCATTACGTACACATGCAACGATGATTCATGACTTATCTATCAACACCAATTATTATCAATTTCACGACAATAACAATAAGCAGTAAAGGCTAGAGGTCTTGTTAAAATTGCCTTAATGACCCATTGCCTCGGATCGTGGCAACTTCCATGTCCAACTCCATTGTGCAATCAAGGAATATTCCATAAACCTGACAACTTAGGTTATGCAGTTCTAGGAATTTGGCACTTTGTAATTTCATCCTACCCGCAATGCACTGCATCGAATGTAGATGTAAATATTTGAGTGCAGCATGGCCTAAGCAATTTATTGCCAGTTCAGAATTTAGAACAGGCATGGTAATTATTACCAATAAAATTTGACAATTTCACTACTAAAGCTCATGTTGTCCAAAGCAAATAAGTGATCGAGCGTTTTGCAAAATTTGAGTCAAGGAGAGAATGGTTGGATTCCCGTTGCAGCCGGAAAGTTCTGGCCTTACTTACCAGTAATGCTTTGCCATGAGACCACTCTACTGCTGACGTGATTGTTGGTGACACTGGAGACATTGTGCTTCCAAATGCGTAGTAAGTAGTAACACCAGTTCTGAAGTAACAAATCAGATTTGTCCATTTACACCAAATGAGCTTACCAAGTAAGAAAACGCTGCAAGTAAAGTAATTTTGTTTCAAACAAAACTCAATACTTTCGTTTAGTTGCACAGAAATATCACAACTCTGATCTTGAAAGTATATTGTTTCATTGATTCTTTATTAGCGTGATATTCCAAAGCATTCAAACATAAATTATGTTTAGAAACTTTAAAATATTGCAGTGGACGAAAGGGCCAAAGTTCAATTTAAATTGAAAAAGTATTTATTATTCAGTTTCATGATTTGATGACGTACAGAATTGACGACCGCAAGTCTAGTAAAATATCAGTGAACGACGGTAAAAGAAAGATGGTCATGGATTTTATGTCACGCACTAAAATGGACTTGAGTCAGAGAAAGAAATAAAAAAATCCTCTTGAACTACTTTATTCTTAAACAACGAATTATGAAAGAAATTCAGACCAACAAGAAATTAGCGGTTAACAAATTACAAACTTCTCGATATGAATGTAGCAGTCCCGTCCATTCGGGAAAACCTTCTAGATGGAAATGCACGTGAACATTGCAAAGGAATTCAATACGATTTTGGAAATTTTCGTCCTTGCGGCTTTCTCCAGAAATGCATTACTGGAACGAACAAGAATCCATGGTATTTTCAAGCATATTGAGTAATATACAAGCAGGTCGAATAACAATAAAATAAAACAACAGACTTTTTTAACGACGTAATTCACTTGAAAATCTATAAAGTAAGTTGGCATATTTCGATTAAATGGATTTAAATGAACCGTCACTCTAACAGACAATACAATCTTCAATGTTATAATGCATGGGTTATTGGCATGGAGGGTAACGGAGAACGAAGACTAAATTTGTCGATTCTGCTAAGGATTGTAGACCTATATACTGGGATATGCCATTAGAAAAAAGGACACGGACCATTGAGTAACGCCATCGATTTAGTGACGTAACGGCAT
>JAQFYE010003646.1:0-14818 GCA_034694305.1 Protaphorura glebata
GGTAAGGAGGAGCAAGTGGTATTACGCCTTAGTTGTGACCTTTCCCAGCCCATTTTCAAATGGGCATTGCGTCTAGTTATATTATTTTCTCCGTGGCGTGGGTGGCCGGCTGGTACAGTTTTCATTATGTATTGATGTCAGTAAACTTGCTATAAATTATTAATCAAGAGGAAAACGTATTTAGATTTTCTCACCCAGGTTACAGGCCACGAAGACGATAACAACAGTTAATATCGTAAGCAGAATTTTTTTGGATTCCATGGTTTCGAAGTATTTTGTATATCAAGAATGAAAGAATTGTTTGTGAATCTGCCGAGAGACTGGGTGTTTTCATACTCACAACTTACGAGGGAAGCCCACAAAATGCAGTACCCCGATTTTGTCGGAATTTATTTTTCCTTAGGTCATGTCATTATGTGGCCAATCAAAAACACTTTATAAATATAAATATTGAGAGTTTAAAGTCCGGATACATTTGCCTCTACGACATAGTGACAGACTTCACTTCGCTTCTATCCAACCAAACTCATGTGGACCACGATTCTAACGTATCCAGGCTACGTAGTGCACAAGGCTAGGCTTTATGGGCCCATCGCTTGCACGTAAGCAGCGCATCGCAACCCGGATAGTCTTTCGAGGATTCCCACACATAGCCAGTTCTCACGAATCATTGTTACAACTTTCAGTATTTATTCGGCTGCCGTTATCGTTAAGACCAATGGCCTGGGATTACAAACCAGGGGACGTCTTATCTTGAGCATTCGAGAGGGAGAGAAAGAAAACGAGTTTACCTCGTAAACACTCACGCTACGAAAAGTCGGAAGGAACAGCGACGGGACAACGAGGCCCGTGTATCAAACACTCTACCGCCAAGTTTTGATATGGAAAACCACTTTTTTAACGGTCTTAGCTTGCGCTAGCTTGGCTGTGGTTATTGAAAACATTTTAGCTTCTTTATAATATAATTATTACAGTATAATATTCACCATAAAAAAGTTTGGCCAAAAAAACTCCTAACGAAACTTTGCTCTTAAAATTCTGACATTGGAAGTCCCGTGTAGTTTTGACCGAAATCAGGTCTCATGACATCAAAAATATTGAAGCATGCAAGATATTTTTCAGTAAGTGGTTGGAAAATATTAATGTATAAAATAATTCTTTGGGTGGAATACTCGCTTGAATATTCACATGTGCTTTATTGGTCCAGAAACGGAGTTTAAACTCACCTAGTGTTAAAAAATATTCACAAAAAAATTTGTAAAGGACTGAGGTTTTCTAACTTCCAATTAATCATTTTCTATATACCAACCGTTTTTTTTCAAAAAAATTTTTTTGAGATATTTTAAGGTTTTCAAGGTCCGGAGCTCGGATTTCCGTGAAAGTAACAACACGTATTGATTTCCCATTGTGGTTTTCAGACTCACCCCTTTGAAATTTTTGGCACAATCGGTTAAACTTTTTTTGAAAAGTTAGTTTTATTGTTTGGTCACACGACCGAACTAGTCGAAACAAATATTCGGTCCATAGGGTTCCCCCTCCAGGTCTCAGACCTGATCTCATTTCAGTTTGGGTCGAGGTCAATTGTAATGTATACATTATTATTAGTTTCATGAGTGGTTCTGTGTAAATGAACCGAAGATATATATATATATCTATTTCCACACGCGACTCCGCAAAGCAATTATAGAGAAAATGAGTGATGAACTTATGAATAATCAAATCACGATTGAACTATATAGATTCCCCAACAAAAGAATTACAATGACTACAAATCCACAATTAGCGGATGGAATATGAGTTGCGACTGAGAATAATCAGAGAAGAGAATATGATAAGATAAAATCAAGGGTACTAAACACATCAATCAAATTGATTTAGTAAGGAGACCGCGACCCCATACATCCCGATCAATAAAAATTTTTTTTTTGAACATCCGGGATGAAAACATAGGTTTCCTTCCCAATGCTATTTGTCCTATAGACATTTAAAATACTAACGTTGCCGGGTGAATAGCCGTTTTGTCTGGAAAACTAGTTGCGCCGTAGGTAATGTCGATGTCCATTTTTTTGAATTCATTTTTTTTTGCAATTACGTCGCCAGGTGAACCATCCTTGACATGAGAGAAATGTCATTTTGGGTGATTTTTATTTTTTTCAAATTACGGGGTCTCCTTACTACAGAATTTGTTTAAACGTCTTGGATAAAATCAAGAAGGTTTCACGAGGTGAATGTCTCTATGTGAGTGATCATCAGGGGTCACCAAAAAAAATTGTCTGGACTTTGGTACATGTGAAAAGTAACAAATAAAAACCAGTACTAATATCCCTTGCTTGCTGAAGTCATTCTGAACAAATTTTGATTCCAAGTATTTCGCTAGCCCGCCTCCTTCCAGTTTTTCTTCCATGACTGCTTATGCGGTACGGCGTCGGCATCGCGACTCTGCACATGCAGTGAATGCAGTCCATGCAGTCCTGGGTTAAAGAGGGGGGCTAGCATCTTGGGACCAATACAAAAGTTGATCAAAATGACCTCAGCTACAACATATCAAAAATTTAGCCAAATCGCACAGGAAAACATTTCTCCATGCATGTGCCACGATCTCCTTTGTATTCGTGATACTCCGCCGATTAAGATAGAAAATTGTTATTCAATTCTGTGGGACGCTTATCTAGATTTTAGCCAACTCCAATACCGATGCTTTAGAATTCAATGCCAAAATTCAAGTCATTATGGATAGTTAAACCTCTACTTTGTAACCCTACGTTCGACTTAAATGATAAAGCATGCACCATCATGTTAATAAAACAGACGTACATGCGTCAGATTTAGATACACTCGCATAAGACAGATTAAGAATTTTTTCGCATCAAGTGTACTTTGTAGAAATCAAAAACGTAAACCCTACCGTTTTCGAACGTTAAAGAACAATTATGGTGTCAAACGGTAGGTATTGCCAATCATGTTATATATTTCATCAAAATAATATAGAAGTAGAGGACATCTTTCCAGACAATAAAAATTCAGTTGATTTGGAATTAATATTCCAGAATATGTGCCAGCAACCTTCAGGGATGTGCAAATTACTCGACCGTAAAATTACAAATTACTTTCAAGAACCAAAGTAATTTGAAATTACAAATTACTTTTTCAAACAATGCCGTAAATTACAAGTTACGTGTACAATTTTGTAATTGAATTCCGGAATTCGATTTCAAAATTAGCCCTGTCGAGTAATCCAAATTTCAAATTGCGAATTACACATCAAGAAAATGTGATTTGAAGTTACTATAATTCAATTACGTAATTTGTAATTCAGTTACAAATGTAATTATATTACAAGTATTTTGCCCATCCCTTCGGGCCAACGGTATTTGTACAGAGCTTAGCTTTTATTCCTGAATTGATATCAACGCGGTGACTCTGCGATTAGAAAAGATAAATAGCTGTACCCTGCGTAGCTGTTCCTTTCAAAATCCCAACGTAAAAGTCTGTCAATATTTCTGATCATCTAAATTTAAATTCTGGATCGAGAAACCGGACGCTTACGAAAAATTTTTTTCTACAGTTTCAGTCTTCGTTGTACAATTTTGTTGAGGAGTGACCGGGAGTGGACCCGATGACCGGAGGAATATAATTACGGACAAATGGTTTTCTTTGAGAATTTTCCCCAGCGATATGCCATTACCTTTAAGGCTGGGTCACACGATGAAAAAAACTTCATGCAGCAAAATGCTTTCGCTTAATGAAACTTTTGGTGCATGACGCAAAACGTCATGTTCCGTTCACACGATACAGAATTGCTGCAACAAATTAGAGCGATTTAGGAATTTGAAAGTGGCTGTCAATTCCTAAAATTTATTAAAATTGACCATTACCTTTGCTTAGCTGTCATTTTCACATAATTATATTCTATCATAGTCCACCCATAGAGTTAGAAACTATGTTTCTTCTCTAATCTAATGATGGAAACAAATTTGTAACTCTATGAGTTCACCTATTTATAAACAGAGCTGCTGGTACTAAGAAGCCGTCGGCGTCATAGCGTAATAGTAGGGGTTTCCGATTATTATTTTGTTATATGAGGTTTCAATACCTCGGCTGGACAATATGGCACATGATGAACTGTGTATTAACATTAACGCGAATGCTCTGTCACTTCTATAAGGTTTTTTTTCTTGGAGT
This sequence comes from Protaphorura glebata, assembly GCA_034694305.1. NCBI lineage: Eukaryota > Metazoa > Arthropoda > Collembola > Poduromorpha > Onychiuridae > Protaphorura > Protaphorura glebata. The sequence goes on from JAQFYE010003646.1 coordinate 4,183, forward strand.
GCAGAGTAGCTTGGGATAGGGATTGTCAACAAAGGCTGTTCTTCGGCCTGCGTTAGCATAGTGTCGAGTAGTGAAAGGGATAGATAGTGGAGGCGACTGATAGGGCTCCAGACTTGGAAATTCATTCATTGCACTATCGAATGAAGTTCGAATGCGGGATTCTTGGGGGACATACAACCCAATACTATCCTTCAACCCCCCATCTAGTAGTCTAGAATGTCTCTTCATTTGAAATGAATGGGTCTCCCTATAAACAAAAATACAAAATATGCCCCACTATGTAGGTTTTCCCTTAGATTGCACAGAATAACATCTCTGTACCAAATGGAAGGCGATATCTCATTGTCAAATGTAATGTATTTCTGAACCAGCCATAGCACTGAATGCCAGGGTGGGTGTTTCGCAGTTTCGCCCATCTTTTACCTGTTGGTTGCGCTGGTCCGTCCCTACTGTCCTGGCCAACCTAAGTATCTACTATGGTGATAAAAGATCAGTATTTAGCTTTTAGTCAATCTCATAATTGACCCTTGTAAAGGTCACCAAAGGTCAAACCCAAAATTTTCCAAAGGCGTGTGAATACCGAATTTTTATGAGTAAAATGAAATGCTGATTTCTGGAAAACGTTTTCAATTTTTATCAAAATAAATGGAAAAATACATTTTAGACTATTTTTGAAAAAAAAAATTCAAAAACAATCAAATTTTTGCAAACGTGTTAAAAACGTGTTAGAAATCCCAGCTGTAGAAAGTAACCCTGGTGTATTTGTGCCTCTTTTTGGGATAGAACTCTCAAAAATGTTCTTGAACAGGTAAAGGGCGACACGTACAAAAAAAAGGGCCATCACGTATAACAGAACACCGTTAACTAGTGGCTAACCATTATATGGTAGGCCCACGTAAGACAAGACACCTCTTTCCTCATACACTTATCTCTCATTCCATCCAAGACAAGGTACAATTATGAAAGAAGAAATTAAATGCAAAGTGCATTTTTATTATTGTGACTCGTGACAAGGAAATTCTAGACAAAAACAGCTCTACAGCGAAAAATCCCTTTTCTCTAATTATCTTTTATTTGGAAATTTTCAGAGAGTATTATAATGGCCCTTGAGCTAAATATGATATTTTGGCTATGTGGGCCAAAGGTGTATAGTCTGTATAGCTCCGAATTGTATGTAGTTCAAACTGTGAGCTCATCGAAATGCACGAATTAGCTGCAGTTGATTTTGTGTATTTTTAAGCAAAAATTCTGATACCCACTTCAATGTATGGCCAAATAAAAATTTCACGACGTACTTTTTGTAGAGATTGTGTTGTTTTCCACTTTGGGTAAGTAAAGTTCCAAAGTTTTACATAGTACTCCGCAAAAGTAGTCATAATGAATGGAGAGAAACGTGTACACGAATTATTTAATTGATCGTAAGTAGTATTATTAGTATATAAAGCCATATAAATGTACATATAAATCGCACAAAAATTAAGAGCAGTTGATTCACCAACCACTGAACTCTTTATGTATGTACAATCATGGCTATAAAACTAAATATTTCAAGATTTCATAAAAATACACATTTTTCTAATGATGACTAATTCGGTACCGACTTCTGAGTTCAAACACTGGTCTTTTGCTTCAAGAAGTGGACACAAATTCTCTGGTATCCATCAAAATCCACAACACCACGACCTATGAATATGAGAGCAAATATAAATAAAAAATCTAAACTAGCATGGGCGACGTAGCATAGGGGTACGGTTATCGCCGGGGTTCAATTCCCTGCCATTGTGAGGTTGTGTAAAAAGTGTTCAAAGAGGCTTTTCTCACAGAGTATTTCTCTACTACTAGGGGTATCTTTTCTAGGCCAAATGGGAACCCTTTACACTTCCTCACGAGCCCCTTAATTGGGAAAAATACGCGGTGATGTTTGGTTCGGCCATTGGGTTGTCAATTAATGAGTGTATTTCTTTTTTTAATAAAAAACCAAAATATGGAAAATTATGTTTTCGAAAAAAAACTTGAATCTTCCAACTGGGCTAGATCTTGCGTTGAAAATATGTTTTACCATGTAAGTCGTTTGACTTGATCCATTTCTGGAGCTCCTGTTCATCATAATTCTGACCAATCTCTTGAAAGATGAGAGGAATGGATTTAGTTGAAATTACTTCAGATTTCAACTCGTCATTATGTTTAGATGATGTTCGGAAAATATTTCTGATTACTACAAGTGTAATAATAAATTGTACACTGTATTTGTACTTGTGCAGGGTGTTTCAAAAAAAATCTAGTATACGTTGCCGCTCGTTTGGTTCCTTGAAAGTAGGGCTCGGACGGTCCCGGTCCGATCCATCGTTTTTTTCGAACCGGTGGAAACGGTTGCAATCCCAGTCCGAAGGCAAGGACCGGACCGGTGGACTGTATCCAATCCCGGTTCGGTCCCGATCCCAGCGTCAGAACCGGACCGGGGCCGGACCGTCAGAGCCCGTAAGGCGTTCCATGTCCGGTCTCGCCTCAGGACCGGATCCGGACCGTCCGAGCCATACTTGAAGGCTGGTAACCTCAAATTTGACGACTTTTAAATTAATTTATTGTATATACAGGGCGGGTCATAACCTTTTGCTCCCCCCCTACTAAAGCGCAATTGGGATAAATGATCCCCAAAAAATGAGATATACATTTTGTAGAGCATCTTATGGAGGGTACGCACTGTATCACCTATAAATGTCGGCGGTATACAGCGTGTCGCGCAAATTTTCAAAGCAAAAAATACCAGTTTTTTCCATGCTTGTGGGCCAAATGGCACCCAAAATATTTTTTTGGGCGCTCCGCAATTTGCGCTGTACGGGGGGCACAGAAGGTTATGACCCACCCTGTACATGGAAATCAAATGAAAGTTGTTTTTGAGACACCCCGTATTAAAGCCAATTTGAATTTTAATTATCTCAAATAGTGTTTTTTTTACTTTCAGATTTCTCGTCATCACCGTCGAAATCAATGTAGTCCGGATGATGCTAAACAGAAAAAATAAATAATATAAGAATATTAGGGTGGTTCAAAGTGATTTACCGAATAGAGTAAGCTATTCAGTCAGAGTTGGTTTTGACACACCCTGTATATTAAATTATTTATTATGTATAATTTTACTCCATGAAAAGCTGTTCCACCTCTAGTGTACTGGTCACCAAAGTCTGACGTGTCTCTCGCTTGTTTGTGTGATCCACTGAGCTCGTTCAAATGATGAAATGCATGCTCATTCCTTTCTTCAAATTCTCGAAGTCGAGTTGGAAGAAGTGTCGGCTTCGTTTCAATTTCGTTATTCACGTCCATCTAATTTACATTTTTAAATTAAATACGGGGTGTTTAACTCACAATTTAATTTGTGGGAACCAATTCGACTTTTGAAAAATTGCCTGAAGACGAACACAGTTAGGATAGGTTTCAGTATATTTTGCGTGTAAGAACTTGTATAATTTTTTATCATCAATAAATTTGATAAATATTCTCGTTTTCTTACTTTTTAAATTCACTTCTTCAATATCTAGCCCGTTCTACAAAGAATCAGCAACGAATGGCGGATACACCCTTTCAGGAAACCTTTCGTCGTAGACCTAATTCCTGAAAGAAATATAAATGTCGACGCCGTCAACCGGACCCCTTTATACAATTCTGCACTTGATATATCAAGCCTTTCTAAGAAAATGAACATGGGTGTTAGCCGCAAAATTGAGACATTCGGAGTGATTGATGTTTTTATCCTAATCTTCCGCCAACTCACAAGGAATGCCCTTCATCGTTCACACATAAAATTCGAGTTAGGGTAAATTCTGCGGGAATCATGATTATCTTTAATTTAAAATGTTTTAAAATTTCAACCATTTCAGCAAAGAATCAAAAATTTGATTTGATAATAAATCAGTCAATTTGTGTTTGGATAGTTCGGATTACTTCATCCCTTATTTGTTTAGTTATTTTTTGTTTAATCCAGAAAAATAGTCTCCTCGTCACTTGAAGGTTTATTTCCAGTAAGAATCCTAATTTTAGACAAGTCAGAAGAAACCAAAGCGTGACTGACAAACAATAACAAGCCTGATATCTGGAAAGACTTTATTTGATTACGCTTTAGAAATATATATTTAGAAAGGGGAGTCTCAATGTCGTAAAAAGGATGTACACAGTGTATGTGTGTATTTTTATTCCTCTGTCTCTACATCCATGTCTAAACAGTTGATCTCATTTATCATCCATCCCATGACTGTCACCCATATGTTTACACTTGGATTTGGTCCTCACTTACATTTGCTAACTTACTAAACGTTTTCTCTTACACAATGTATGTACGCATTCAAAATCTATTAAAAAAATTGGCATGAAAGAATTCAAAGCGGAAAATTACTAGAGTAAGCAGCCCTAGTTATTCCCATATAGGGAGAACTGTCCTGAAGAAGTTAGAGAGAATAAGAAGTGAGAGAGATCCATTGCGTTGCGTGGATCTCTCTTTCGTGGTTTTGTGTTTGACCCCACAGTTCGTTCTGAGATATCGGGAGCAAGAGGTTAACCAGGTTAACCCGCAAGAGGTTAACCAGGAGAAGAAGACTCACTACGAGCCAACAATCCCGGATCTCAAGGAAAAGTACGATTTGGAAACTGTGGAAGTGATCGGACTTATGATTAGTGCAAGAGGTACAATCCCCAATTTTTTCGAAAGATTTAGACGAAGGTTCAATTTACCAAAATCAATTAACACAGCGATAGCCGATTCTGTCATCAAATATTATGTGTACATTCTACGTAATCATCTGTACACTTTTAATTCTGTGTGACGCTCCTGTCATATGTGATAGAAATACATTTTTTTTCATATGCATGAATGTACTTCGGTATTAATTACGTATACTGTGTCAGTGTTGACAACTCGCAATGGTGAGCAGTGAAACTTGAATAAAGTTTATTTCTCTCTCTTGCCGTTTCCCGTTAGATCACATGATCACATGGTCCTGCTGCGAGGACATGTTTCCCGCTTAGCACACCCTTGGGAGGATTTATCTCTATTGAGATAGGGAAAAATTAGGACACTTCTTCTTCGCGGTTTAATTTCTACATGTGGGAGGAAAGTGTTCTAATTTGTCGCACGAGTCAGAAGTGGGCGTGCTGTGTCGCTCACGAGCTCATTGGGTTAGAAGGGTGAGAAAAATTAGTACACTTCTCCACATATGGGAATAATTAGGACAGACTACCCTATTATTTATTATTTATCACAATAGCAGTTAAACTTGTCAAATCGAGCCACACAGAAAGTGATTTTGTGTCCTACCCATCTACAAAGTACAGGGTGGTCTAAAAAAAATCGACCCAATTTGATTGGATGCCGTCAGACAAGCATTCACTACACTCCTACGGGGTATGGTTCCCTGGAAAGCCCATACGACTCAGAGTAAGATGGGTATCTCCACCTGAGGTGAAAGGTCCCATAAGTGTCCACAATCAGACAAATTCACCCAAAAAAGGGATTTTGCTAGGTGAGCATGGGCATAGGAAAATGAACTACGTCGATCAAATAACAATAAGCAGAGCGGGGTAATGTGGTTTGATGGATTGCGGAAAAGTAGCCCTAATTTCATTTGTTGGATTAGTGGAAAATGGTTAGTAATCATTTGGAAAATTGGGAGAAAATATGGAAAATTGAACAATTCTCACGAAATCCAAATTGTTATTGGAATTTAAGTTTTTCTATGGATGCCTCCAGTTTGTTTCCACTTGGCCAGCACATTAGAAATAATACTGGTGGTCTCTGGTTTTGGGGGTAATGAACGGCCACTTTCACCTGACGTCGTAAGGATTGGGATTTTGTGACAATTGTTCAATTATCCGAATTTTTTCCCAATTTTCCGAATGATAGCCAGCCATTTTCAACTAAAACTTTTCAATTGAAATGGGGCTACTTTCTCACAATCCAGCAAACCAAATTACCCCGCTCTGCTCAATGTTATTTGATCGACGTAGTTCATTTCCCTACGCCAATGTTAACCAAGCAAAATATTTTTTTTGGGAGAATTTGTCCGATTGTGGACACTTAAGCGACCTTTGACCTCAGGTGGAGGTACCATCTTACTCTGAGTCGTATGGGTTTTCCAGAGAATCAAAACAATAGACAGCTCTGACGTCATATGCAACTTACGAATTTGTAAGTTGTCATGCGAACTTTCAAAAAAAATGTAGAACAACCGGTTTTTTTCCTGACGTCAGAGCTGTTTATTGTTTTGAAACAGACAAATACCCCTTAGAAATGTGGCCAATGGTTGTCTGACAGCATCCAATCAAAGTGGGTCGATTTTGGACCACACGGTACAAGAAGTGTAACGAACCACCAGGTGATTATAAAATAAAATAAAAATAACTTTTGTCAATTTTTGACACTTTCCTTTTTGAAAAGTTGAATGTTCAAAGATTTAAAAATTTGAAAGACAACCGGATGGGTTTACCTCGGGTTATCCTATAAATTCGTTAGGACCTCGTCGTATTCTCAGGGGGGATGTTATAAAAAATTTCCTCAAATATAACGATAAAATTTGTTATGAACCACTGGCGTGGAGGGTAAAGTGAGAAATAAGGTGTATAAAAAACTTGGAAACGTATATTCAAATAAAAACTATCGCAAATGCGTTCAAATATATAAATATAAAATGTGTAATTTGCGTCGTGTATGAAATACAAATTACAAAATACTGCATTTGAAATATTTTAACTCAATACACAAATTATACATAGAATTCTCAGAATCTACAACTGCTCGAAAATCTCACGCTCGGAATAAAGTTTTTGCTAGTTTTACTTCAAACAATTTTTTTGCAAGATAGTTGGAATAGATTAAGTAGCGTTTTCTACCACGGAGCAAAAAAAAGCTCAATCGTTGTTATCGTTATTTTAATTAAAATCAGCTGATTATGTTCAGAATCAGTTTCTGTAATGTGTATACAAATGCCTCATTGGGGTAAAAGTACTTCAAATCCTTTTGCTTTGTTCCATAACTTAAAATACACAGAATATAGATTGCTTTTTAAAAAAATTAATACGAACAAAATAAAGGGTTTACATGTATTTAAATAAAGGCTAAATATAAAATAGAGAGAAGTATTTTAAATACGTATTTTGAAAAACAAGCACTCTAAATAAAAACATTTTGACAGCCCTTGCTAGTAGTTTACTTTTTTTGGAAACTAAATAATTTGCCATACGCATTTAGACGATGTACAAATATTGAACATTCAAAAAAGGTTTTCAGGCCGCAACGTAGCACAAATCCACGAAACTGTATAAGCGATTCCATATCAAACAGTGAGCTAGTAATTATGACCTAGAAACAACGTAATTAGTGTGTTTAACTTTTGTGTTTGCTTATCCACTTTAATTACAATATCTGTGATAAAAAGGAAAACATGAGTAGAAAAAATAATTAGTTGTCTGGAACGACCACTGCGGGTTATTCCACTACGGAGTTTCATGTCATTGGAATAGTGCATGCATCCATATTTATGTACTAATTGCATTATGATAAAAAATTTGTACATCCTATGAATGAGAGTTTTGGAAATCACTTTCCCCTGTCAAATTTACTGATAAGGAATGCATTTGAGTAGATTTGAAATAAAATGTTTTATTCCAATGCCTTTGGATTTGTAGTTTATATTTCAACGATGGTTTCCATTTTTAATGAAGTCACTGTATCAATGATTCTCTACAGAAGAAATCTTGATTAAAAAACATCAAAAGACAGAAGTTAGGGTGATTCCATCGTGAAAGCGTTTATTCGAACAGGTTGGTTTATTCCTGGTTTAATAAGAAGTTACGCTATTGGGCCCCACTCTTGCACTCATTCTGTTGCAATTTGGTTCTAATCAAATTGAAGCCAACCATCCACGTCCTTCATTAAAAACTGATTACAAAACAAATTGGTCTAAATCGTCCTAAATTAAAAAAGTCTATAAATGGTGAGACAAAATCCTTTGTTCAAGCACAGTCTGTTTCAGCAGAGTGGTAGCAACTTCCAACACAATTTGGTACATTTTTTTATCTTTTATCGATAATCATAAAACCTAGTGTTTCTATTTAAGGGGCAGGGTCACTGCAGAGCACCCGCAGGTTAAGGTTCCCTTGCACAGCACGCCCAGTAAACGAATAACGTTCACAACTTTTTACACAACTTTACCTTTATGGGTTGTCGGCTGCTTAAGGTTCCGTTGCGCCATGCGGCCGCATAAACGAATAATGTTTACAACTTTTTATGGGAAAGCTTTTACAAAAATCTTTGTCCATAACTTCTCAAATCAGTAACGGACTGTGACTCTAAAGATATGCTTTCAAAAAAATCATTCTAATATCTCGAACGACCTGAACAAAATTTTTCCTACGGTCGTTCGAGGAATTTGGATGATTTTTTTTGCTGCCAACCACCCACAAATGTAACCTGACGTAATGCATTGAAAGCGTATCTTGGAAAATCACGACGGAGGTGCGAAACAGCGCCTTAGAATCAAAACTTTTGCGGTAACGCCAAGCCTTAATTCACGTCTTAATTAAATTTATTATAAATATGGAAATGAAGACGATATCGACCTCTTGCCTCATCTTAGAAATTTTGTGTCTTGCACATCTTTATGAGACAAGGCTCATGCTGAATAAAAATCAACAGAAATGCATTGAGTCATTGGATGACAAAGGAGAATAGGTTGATTTGAAACCCTGTTCCGGAGATTCATCTCAGGACAGGAGTTACGTTGACGCAGCCAAACCGGGTGGACAATCGTTTAAACAGATTAAAAACTCAAAGACAGGGTCTTGTCTGCACAGGGCCGGTGGACACATTTATATTCGTAAGTGTGACCCAGGTTCAGCGTATCCACGATCGTGGGTCATTGAAGGGACTTCAATCAAGTCTGGAAGTAATTCGGAACATTGTTTAGTCGGAGAAGATGAAAATGGAAGAAAAACTCCAACAAATTTGTACTTGTCAAATTTAATTTTACATTTTATAACACTGAACACACATTGTTTCTTATTCTAGCTGAGCCGTGGGGCAATACAATTACCAAAAGGTGTAAAACCGCACGTGACCAAATTTTAGCATTTTTGTTCTGTCCAAGTCTTTGTATATTGAACATATATATCTATTCAGGTCTACACAAAATTAAGATACCTAAATTTAGAAAATTAAGAAGGCTGCAGGGGGCAGCCCTTTTGTGGGAAAATGCAAAATGAGTGAAATTATACAGAAATTCTTACCGCGGATCCAGCTCTCTATCCGGAGTTCGTATCCATTGCGACATTCGCCTTGTACAAAATTTCTAAAGAGAACACTACTCGCATTTTTTTAAATTTTAGCGCCAGAGGTCACCAAAATGAATTTTTTTACATAAATTTCTCTACACTATCATTTCTCATATTGAATTTACCTTACTTTTAAGAAATATTGGTGACCGAAGAGTACGAGAGTGATTACTTTGTCATTTAAAACAAGATGACATAAAGACCCCGACCCATGCAGTGATACACATGATTATGTATAAATTTGCAAATATTAGAATTGTAAATAATCAATTAAAAATTCAAAAGTTGGTACGAGTTTTCGGTAGTCAGGCTCGAAAAAAATCTTGGAAACGTATATTCAAATACGAAAAACTTGTACAAATGCGTTCAAATATAAATTGTGTAATTTGCGTCGTATATGAAATACAAATTACAAAATACTGCATTTGACATATTTTAACTCAATACACAAATTATGTAAGCATTGACTTGCAAAATTCTCAGAATCTACAACTGCTCAAAGATCTCACGCTCGGAATATAGTTTTTTCTTCAAACAATTTTTTTTGCAAGATGGTTGGAAAAGATTAAGTAGCAGTTTCTACCACAAAACAAAAAAAAACTCAATCGTTGTTATTGTTATTTTAATTAAAAATCACCTGATTATGTTTAGAATCAGTTTCTGTTATGCGTATACGAATGCCTCGTTTGGGTAAAAGTACTTCAAATCCTTTTGCTTTGTTCCATAATTTAAAATACACAGAATATAGATTGCTTTTTTAAAAAAATAATGTATTTAAATGAAGGCTAAATGCAAAATAGAGAGAATATTCTAAATACGTATTTCGAAAAACAAGCACTCTAAATAAAAACATTTTGACAGCCCTTGCTGGTAGTTTACTTTTTTTGGAAACTAAATAATTTGTCATACGCATTTATACGATGTACAAATATTGAACATTCAAAAAAGGTTTTCAGGCCGCAACGTAGCACAAATCCACGAAACTGTATAAGCGATTCCATATCAAACAGTGAGCAAGTAATTATGACCTAGGAACAACGCAATTAGTCGAACTGTACAGATAAGCTTTTAATTATAACAAATATCAGTCACTACGTCCATATCCATTTGCTACGCATTCCATATGTATGTTTAACTTTAGTGTTTGCTTATCCACTGTAATTACAATATCTGCGATAAAAAGGAAAACAAGAGTAGAAAAAATAATTAGTTGTCCCAAACGACCACTGCGGGTTATTCCACTACGAAGTTTCGTGTCATTGGAATAGTGTATCCATCCATATTTTTGTACTAATTACATTATTCTAAATTTCTAAAATTT